>OX411559.1:23907205-24154705 GCA_948146395.1 Fragum whitleyi
GCTTTTTCAGAGCTGTCAATATTTGGGCTGGTTTATGAGGGTTTGGACTTACAATAGGTTGTGGGACATTGGTGATTTTATCGTAATGATTCCAATATCCTGGAATGAATCTTAGGTTTTGCTAATCACCTAACTTTATCGATTGAATCCAAGTTGTGTAGTTGGCATCACAAAAAAACATGAGAAAATAAGAAAATCGGATATTCTATTTGGTTACAATGTCTATCAATAATCTCCATCAGTGAAATAACCTGTATTTTTACGATTGAAAATATGCTTACACTTAATTGTTGTTCACGTACGCCATCTTGCATGTTTCTGCACCGGACACTTTTTCGGTAATCGCAAGATTCATTCCAGAATGTTGGATTCATTACTAATAAAATCACCAATGTCCCACGACAGCTCTAAATCAAAGTACCGAAAGCTAGCAAAGCATTGATATTTTAGTAACCTTCCTTTTAAAAATTATTATGATACAAAATCAGGTTTAAAAATAAAGCGAGGAGTTAAAAAGCATTTTTTCGAATGAGTTCTTATTTGATTATAGTTCAATCAAGTGACCGTACAATGCAGTGTGCATAGTGTAAATCTGGTCAAGCGAAGTCATTACTTTGCACACATGTGACATTCTTGGAAATCTACATCCCAATACGCTGTACAACCGTGAGTGTGAAATATTTCTCATAAATCCAGATTTGTCTTTCCCTTTTCTTCTATTCAAATGTTCTCAATTTCTAATTGAGTTCCCTTTCTGACATATTAAGTATTTTGGTCATTGTTCATCACGGGTGAGCCAAATTTTCATTTCCCTACGTTTGTATTTTCAGATGAACTTTGCTCTTTCAGAAGTTTTATCATTTTGGCTAACCAACTGACCAAGTTTCATCATAAATGCGCTAAATGTATGGCCCTTAAAAATTTTAACAAAGAAAGTGTATGGAATATTCCAAATTCTAATTTATACGGTTCATCTTAATAACCTGACAACATTACTATCCAATATTCATGAATTTTCGCCCCTATGATATAAACACTAAAGAGAGTTGATGACGAATCACGTACAAGGGATATCTCATTATCACACAGCTCACCATACTGAAGCCCGATTTGCCCTTACGAGCTTAATAAAGTATGAGGTGGCCGAAGCTGCAGACTTACAGTGCTCTCAATAAGGGTCAAAATCAGGAATTTTTGTGATTCCATGTTGGAATTTCAGGATTTTTTTTTTACAAAGTAAGGATGTTTAACACCCACAACCACACCCATACTTTTCTTTTCCTACACACCTTGTAAATGATTGTTTCCTCATTAAAAATAAGTTTAAATTTTGCTCCCAAAATCCATCATTCTGGATAGTTGTTTAAGAATAAACGACTTTCAAGCGTTAAAACTTCTAGCTTTAACTTTAAACAGAGGTACGAGCTTTGGTTGCAAAATCAATTTTTATTACTTTCATTAAGTATGGAAAATGATACGAGAAACTATGGAGTTTCCATTTGGAATCGGTCTTTAGATGTATCTTGCTCGTCGGGCCTAGAAAATGCAGCTTACCCAAATTTTAGTTACGATGTTTTGGCATCCGGCGATATTACGGAAACTGATGATTAATGCAGATTTTTTTATCGCACTGTCGTTTCAAGGGTAACGAACGTACTAAGAAGTGTGCAAATAGATGTTCTAAACTTATTAAGAATTACGCAGAATTATCCGAATAACAGAAGACAAGAAAACCTCGTCATTTCAAATTCCTTGTCAGACATGTTGCTGCAGACGCTTTATATGATATCATTGGGATTTCCCCGTGTTCTATGAAAAATGCCGTTTATAAACGAGGATAGTCGAATGACCTTTCGGAGATGTTTTCCGGTCGCGTTTCACTTCGGATAAAATACCCGTAGATCTATTTTAAGACTTTTAGAAAGGGATATTTCGAAATTTTATCGGTCAGAGCTGTATAAATTACGTTTGATTTTACGAAAAATTCCCTGATTTGAATTTCGTTTGTTCCAATAGGCCAATCAAAGGTATCTCATGCCATCTGCATCCGACAAAGAAAGGTAATGACAGATGCGGTAATGACGCGTCGCTAACCCGACAAGATTACATATTCATTTAGCGACAGTGTATGACCCCGCGCGTAACACATGACTTGTTTTGGTTAGCTATAGTAGGCCGCTTTTCATTGGTACAGTGGAGATACAAAGGTTTTGAGGAGATTTTGAACAAGTGGAGATACATTTTTGGAAACTGTGTAAATACATGGTTTGGAAACGTGTAGAATAAGCACGACATTGGTAAATAATGACTTTGTCGCCATGTTTTGAAAGTAGCCGAATTATTATTTCGAATAATCAAAATCAAATAATTCTAAATTTTAAGAATGGATAAATGTATTAAATATTTCCCTTAGGCCACTTTTCGATATAATAGTTCGGCTACTTCCAAAACATGACGTAATCGTTTGTTTCGGCATGAGGCCGATTTACATTTCAGTTTTTTCAGTTTATGAACAACAATGGCTATTTATCACGAGTCCGAGAGCCACAAGTGAAAATATGGCGCATTTGTTGTTAACGAAATGAAAAAAAAAAAAAGTTAAAATCGATCCTACTCGAAAAACAACAGATTTTTCTATTTCCCTCAATCACAAAATGAGATATTAATCGATTTTACTCGAAAAACAAATATTCTATTTCCTTCATGCAAACTTGAGGAAAATGTGAAAATTTAAATACAAATTTTCCTAAACCGCGATATTTATAACACTTTTGTTTAACCTATTATTTTTAGTTTTCAGCACTTCACAGCCATATTTGCCCCGTTGGTCTTAAGAAAAAGATTATAGAATATAAGACACGTCAACGAAAATCTTGATAGTCAGCAGACCGTCTCAGGCCCTCATTTGCATCTTGATTTATTTTCACTTTCATGTTTTATCTACAAAGACCAAATTTTCTCCGCAATCCACTCAAACATTTCTTCACCGATTCATTGAGCGCTTAAAAGCGCAACACCGCCACAACAGGGTTGAATCTCGAATTCACAATAGACAATGCTATCACTATATAAATTATTTATACATGTAGAGGATAATTTTTTGTTTCGGCGTTAGATCGATTTATATTTTAATCAGTAAACATTTTAAGATTTATTTTCACGATTGGCAGAGTCACAAGTAAAATATATTTCTTTAGTTGTTCACGAAACGAAATACCAATGGATCATATACGAAAGACAAACGATTATTCTATATCTCTAAAATTAAATGCAAAATTGACAAAAAAAATGTAACAACTTTAGGACAAATTTTCTAAAAACGCGATACTTTTAACACTTTTGTTTAACATATAATTTTCAATTTTCAGCACTTTCCATTCATATATGCCTCATTGGTCTAAAGAAAAAAAGTTATAAAATATTAGATCCGTCAACGAAAATCTTGATAGTCAGCAGACCGTCTCAAGCCCTCATGGGAATCTTGATTTATTTTCACTTTCATGTTTTATCTACAAAGACCAAATTTTCTCCGCAATCCACTCAAACATTTCTTCACTGAATCATTGAGTGTGTCAATGCGCAACACCGCCACAACAGGATTGATTCCCGAATTTACAACGGACAAGGCCATCACTACCAACCTTATATTAATGCTCAAATTCTTTGGACCACCGACAAGAAAGCCTATTGTCAGAGGCAACGTAAAAATATTAAACAAAAGTAATAAAATTCCGATAGTTTTGAGAACTTTCTTGTGATATCGAGTGCGAACTCGATAGACCAGAGTATGCATGGCGATTGAAACATTCTTGCTCAACTTGGGCTTTTTCGCATCGTACGGTAAGAAATCTTGATTTATTTCTTCTGGAATTGTTTCCATATTTGATATTTTTCTTGTTTGGTCTTGTTGAATAGGTGTTGAAATCGGTGTGAGCGATAATGAACGTTCACTTGTTTCTAGATGTAAAGTCTTGACAACTTGTTTCTTGTTGTTTGAAATGCTGGTCGAAGAAAATGAAACGGTTTTGTTTTTATATTGTACAACACTGTCCACAGCATACCCTTTGTTGTTAGTTTTACTATTTTCTGTCTTAGAATTAGTCTTATTATAAATGGATGAGAACATCCCTGGTGTTGGTACTGGTTGTTCATCTATTGATGATAGGCTACTCTGTATCGTATTCGGCAAGTATTTCCTGGACGAATCTTGTGATGTTGTCGCCACGTCCTTGTCTTTGTGAGGATTGTTAATCTTTCCATACTTTATAAGAACCGGTTTAGTGTCGGTTTCGTCAAAAGCTGGATTAGCTATAGTTTGAACACTTATAACTTTGACACTATCTTGCACTGGGACAGTTTTCCTAATAGCGTGACCTAACCTTAGACAAATAAGCAGGTAAAGAATGTTTGTCAAACATTGGGGAACGAGGAGAACTATACCGATGTACAATATTTTGTGTCTGTTCGAGAAAACCTTTTCTGTCGTACATTGTTCTTCTTTTGTCAAGTCGTCTCTCCAAATGAGCATTGGCAGCAAGGTAACTAGCACAGCACAAACCCAGGACAGGGTTTTTACGTATGTTGCGCTAAATGGCTGGAATGTCGCTGTAAGCGTCTCAAATAAAGACTTTAACTTAATATTCCTGTACAAGCATATCGCAAAAACGTGATATAAAGTTACAAGGTGAAAAGAAAAGTGTAAATGAGTTGCGGTCACACAATACGCGTAAGACACATGCTTCCTGAAGGCGATAAGCATGAAAAACATGTGGCTAGCCGAGAATCCAACCAACAAATCACTGATTGCCATGCTACATGTTTGCTTGGTAAAATCCGTCCACGCCTTTTTGCGATTTCGAAAGAAGAACGTAAGAACACTCGTGTTTGATATCAATGTCCACAACGTACAAATCCAAAAGATGACGACAACTGGCGTATACGGTTCGTCGTCCTCGATTGACGTGACGTTCCCCTCTTCAGTGGTGCCGTTCATTTTTTTCTGTAATTCGAGTAAATATAGCATGATAATAATAACATGATTATTAAAAATAATAATGATAATAATTATGATAATAATAATGATGATGATAATGATGATAATAATAATAATAATAATAATAATAATAATAATAATAATAATAATAATAATAATAATAATAATAATAATAATAATAATAAAAAAAAATAATAATGATAATAATAAATAATGATAATAATAATAATAATAATAATAATAATTATAATAATAATAAACATAATAAACATAATAATTAACATAATAAACAAAATTAACATAATAATAATAATAATAAAAATAAAAATAATAATAATAATAATAATTAATGATGATGAAAATAATAATAATGATGATAATAATAATAATAATAATAATAATAATAATAATAATAATAATAAACATAATAATAATAATAATAATAGTAACAATTATAATAAACGACGAAGAGAATATTACCTTTTAATCTAAGAAGGTATGAAACATCAAACATAATCACACTTATGTGTGAACCCACTTGGCGAATTCATACATATGACGATATAATCAGTCTCATACCACTATGAATTGAACAGCATTCTCCTCGTCTCTTAATTATACACAAAATACATGTAGTTCCATTATACTAGAAAAAAATGTCTCAAACTTGCAGAATCTTTACTTCCTTTCCTTTTAGCTATTAAATTATTGATATTTTTAAAATGATTGAATTATTAAATAAGAAATTCATGAATTTTAAGTAAAGCTATAATATAAGATACCGAAAGTAACAACAGTAGCATACAAATGAAACCTATGACTGAAAATGGCTAGAAAATTCAGAAAAAAATGATCAGACTATCGTCGGTATTCTGCTAAAATCCCATTACTACAGCTTGTTCAAAGCTGTAGTTACGAGGTTTTGGTAAAAAATCAATGATATCACATTCATTGTTTGACCATGCAATTGTGCCGATTCTAATTATTTCCTCTGAAAGGCAGTGTTAAATACGTGATGATACAATGACCCATTTGACTGCTTGGTGAAGTTCGTACGACATTACTAGGGTCGCGAGAGAAGATGTTATAATTTCAATATAACTCTATTATGCATGCACATTGTGGACATTCACGTTTTTACTTCTGAAGGAATCAAACATGATTCAAGGCTATTGTTACAATTGCGAATTGGACATGGAGCGTATTTATTCTATTAGCAGATGTGGTAAACCCATGCACAACATAATACCAAACAGAACCATTTTTTCTTAGATAATATAGATACGATTTTATACGCGTTTATCTTTGTGCACTAGTTTCAGATGCCATTTCGAATCTTAGTAACAACAGTTTGACCTGGAAAATGAAGTACAGAGATACAAAGGTTAAAATGACATCACTAGTCATAGGCGTATCTAGGTCTTTGAAATCAATACGCACTCAGAAGGCGACAACCAAAGAATGTATAGGATAAAGGCGATATGTGAACTGTGATGAATGCCCTTCGTCCGCTCCATTTTTATGATTTGAGCGTTGGTGATTAATCAATACAGCCATCAACGATATTTTTCAACAAATGACTATTTCTTTTACGCACTTACGTAAATTGCGTAATGGGAGTTACGCCCTTGCTAGTGTTGTTCGAATCGGACCCCTGTTTACTAAGTTTTCTAAGATCGAAACCTAGCTCAGCATGAACTTACCCCTTGATACACGTGACTATCTATCAAAAGAAATAAAAGAAAAGAAAACCATGTTGGCTTCGTTGAAATCAAATTCGCCTTAAAAGTCAGAATCATTAAAATTGAAATTCGCCTTTAAATTTGTATCATATCAAATTTAGTTTTACCTTAAAATGTAACTCATTGAATTGAAATTCGTCCATACTATTTGATTATCTTCCATCAATTCTTGTCGGTTGGTTATCAAAACTTCGTAAGTCCAGCTTATTCAAGCTGTAGTTACGAGGTTTTGACTCCCCACGAACGCCATGCTGCTTTAACTGTAATTCGCCCTTCGTTAGGAAATAAGAGACGGAGAGAGTATTCAATTATTTCAAGGAGGTATAAAATCCAAAACCTTAAAATCACATTTCGCGAATCATAGATTTGTTTCAATGTTTTTTTCATGCCTCTATGAAATCAACAAATACTCTTTTCATATCGTATCATTTGATATCAAGGAACAAAATGTTGAGATTTATATATAAGAAAAATAGATTTCTGATGGGACTATTTTCAGTAAGGTAAGTGACGTCAAACAAAACCTGAACTGGTACTCCGATGTCTGTGAGAGACAACGGGTAGTGTATAAATTTTACGGCAATCTGATTGGCCGTGTACTTTTCACGACAAGTAAGTAATTACAAACCGTAAGAATTTTCACATCATAGGGGAAATTCAAGGGCAAATTCAAATGGCAGCCCGGGAGTCGCGTGAGATGATGTAATAATCTAAAATCGACTGTAATATACATGCGCAGAAAGGGCATTCGTGTGAACGGAGTTACCCACTGGTGGTAGTAAACAAACTTCACATTTACCGCTACAATAATTAATTAACCATGAAATATCGTTATTCCATTAAGGAATGTGATAAACTCGTGCAAAATACTATATAAAATAAGAAAAAAGTATTTGTCGTTTAAGTAAAAGAGACCATTTGTTTTTTGTAATCGAATTGTTGTGCACTATTTTCGACGTCATTTTGAAACCCAAGTAACACCGGCCTGACCCAGGATCAGAAGCGTCGAGGTTGAAAGGTTAAAATGACATCACTAGAGTCGAAACCGAGGTCGTTCTGATGGAAACCCGGTTAACTCGGGTCGAAACCGAGTCCGATGTGAACTTACCCATGCATGTCGATATCCGTTGAAATTTGGCGGCATTGTTTAAAATGGAAATACTGAAATTCTGTTGCTTATATAAATATGCTCTTTACGAGATAAACATACGAAAGAAAAACAAAAAATCAACTCATTATTTTCTGTTTTTTGCTGCATTCGTCGTGATTTTCGATCAACTGCATATCACAAATCCGCTACCAAACGCTTTAAAATATTCTAGCTTCAGTTTAACGTTGATCAAATGACGTCACTACCGGGTCACATGACCTTACGAAAATTTGTAAAATACCTGTCTCTAGTATCGATAGGATCTAGGGGCAGTAACCCAGTCAAAAACAAAACCACGATTGATATAACGCGCTTTCATGGCTACACCCATTCGGAACATCGCTCGGACTTTTCCGTAAACTGAAAAGTACCTCGGACGTAAGTGTAGTAATTTTGGGTCACTTTTAAGGTAATTCGGCTCCTGGTGGTACTTTGGTTAATACGCTTGAAGAATAGTTTATTCCTTTCATGTTTTCCGAACGTCTGTTGAGATCATTTTGGCATGTTATAATTTGAAAGATAAACGCAGTAAAACACTGCGTTTTGTTTTCAAAGTATAATATGCTCAATTCTAACCTTACGTTGATTTTATTTTTCGCAACGTCATCCTCAGTTACGTTTGTGACGTCATATAAACCCACGTGCGAAATGACGCGCTTTCATGGATGCGCCCGTATTATTCCCGAGGTCTATTCCGTAGAATCTCCGAGGGTTCCCGATTGCACCCTCAATATGAAATAAGGCAAAGCCTTAAAAGCGAGCGCAGCAATTTGTGTACTAGTTGACAAATTATTTGTTACGAGAAAGAGAGAGGGGAGAAAGAGAGAGAGAGAGAGAGAAAGAGAGAGAGAGAAGAGAGAGAGAGAGAGAGAGAGAGAGAGAGAGAGAGAGAGAGAGAGAGAGAGAGAGAGAGAGAGAGAGAGAGAGAGAGAGAGAGAGTCTTACTGAAAACAAATTTCGCAAATCAACTTGCACCTTTCCTTTAATTCAATTTTATTCTCTGGTAAAAAAAAACCCAAACCTTTTGTAATTTCTCTCCTGGAAAAAAGCTGAAGTCGCCACAGATACTAGACTGAAAATGACTTAGTCATAGTGTAAATTTATGTGAACAACAGGCAAAAGAAATCATTATTTCTGGTTGAGATTTCCCAAATTGTTAAAAAAAATAAAATAAAAAAAAAAAAAAAAAAAAAAAAAAAACAGGAAAAACCAATGAGCACTAGGTTAAATTAATGAGCCTGTATTTCTATAGAAGATTCAAATATCAATGTTTTATGTTCCGATTGTATATGGCCCACTTAGCATTAGAAAAAAGTTTCGAATTTGAAATCGTAGGTTTAGCAGACCTATATTCGTTCATTTAAATGAAGCTGATAAACTTACAGCCTTTGAATACTATAACGTGATAAGAACTCGTCTTGATTAATGTCAAAACATTTCTAAGGAACTGCTTGAAATTTCCCATAGAATCTGCATTTTCTACATGGATCTACATAGGGTAATAAAGTTCACTAAATTATAAAATAGGCTACTACCTTGTCTATTTTTATCTAAGTACCATTACATAACACCAATAATGTATTGAGTAGATGTATGTTTGTGATGTACAATCTACTCCTCCAATACTTAATGATCCGTTCATCCGTCAAGAGATTAAGTTTTATACCTCTACGAAATCGAGTCATAATTTCTTAGATCACATTTAGCAAAAACATAAAGATTTATCACTAAAAGCAAACAATGTACATGGGGCCACTTTCCGCGGAAGTTATTAAAATCAAAGCACTGAAGTACTGTTGGTGGACGTTTCTGTTGGCATACTAGAGTGATTCTTCCATTTGATGAGAAAAGATAAATTTTACATGCAAAATTACAATAAAAGGAAAATAACCTGACCCAAGTTCGCATCTTGCTTCAGATAAACATTTCTCAACATATATCGTCGATCGTCAACCAAAGTCCTGTAATTACAAGGTTTCGATAACTTTCAGCATTATGCCGGTTGTAGTTAAAAGAGTGATTGTCTGATCCATTGGGTATTAAAGGAAAGAAATGAAAATAAGATTATCTAGGTATCATTATTTTTTGAAACACAAATCGATTCTATGTGGTCACAATCAAAATTCTGTTGTTATCTGCTTGAAAAATTCAATAAAGGGATAATCAATTAATGTTCCGCGATTTTCATTTTCAAATGAAAAAAAGAAAGGATAAGCACGTAAAATAATTACAGACACTCTCGAGATGGAATGTCGTGTGTTGAACAGTAGTGTAAAATCCCATTGTATTAACCTTTATCGCACGACCTAACTGCTTTACACCTGCTCGCGCTGTATCCGTATTCATGTGTGTGATCTAGGTTATCATTCTGTTATTATTAGTAGTGTCAGGGGAGGTTACCATTCCAGTAATTCCATTTACCAAGTGACCTCCCATTGACCATTGGGAAACAAGGGGCAAATTTCTCACTCTGCCTGAAAAGTAGTTCTACGCAAGCAAAACATTCACCCGATCCGAGAATTGCATATGATTTCGCACTAAAAAGATGTCTTTGGGGTTTCAACAAGTTATGTAAAATCCTTGTTTCACTACATTTTTAAAATGCATAGTTGTCAGACGGACACAAATCTTGAAAAATAGTAAATTGAATCAAAGTGAGCACTACTGTTTTGAAAACCTATTAACATCTGACAGGATTGTTCAAACGTGGTATTAACACTGGTGAACGTAAACGTCCACCAAAAACTGTGTACTAAAAATTGTTTTCATTTGGGCAAATAAGAATGCATAAACCTTTTTGAACATAACTTGAATTAAACTAATATATTATCTTCAGGCTCTTGAAAACGGTTCCTTGTTCAGGTGGTAACAACAACAAAAGACAAACATATTAACATAAACTTTACAAACTAGCATTTCCTTCTTTCCCACAATGTTTTCTCATGACCTGAAAAAAATCATTACATTCTTGTTTTGGTTATTACAAGGCAACTTTAGTCACTCTTTTCTATATTAAACACATTGAAAATCGTAAGAAACATCTTGCATGCATAACACGTCCTCAAGTCTATAACTGAAAAATTTAAGTTTCCAGACTAAATTATTCGTGACGTCATTGTCCATTATTGATGACATCATGAATGTTTGTGTTGACATTTTAATCTTAACATGTATGCATCATAAATCTAGGGGTTTAACATGTTCCAGGTCGTATACGTGTTAGGACTAAAGGTAAGGGTGTTAAAATTAGCCTTGTCATTCTGTTTAACTAACACTAAAGAACATTTTGTGGGAATGACCGCTTGAATCGCTTCAGTCGGCCTCGCTTTTGGCTTTGTTTTGTTGCTTCCGGTAGAAAATAATTTTTTTTTATAGAAAACCTCGTTTTAACGGGATAGCTTAAATTAATTTTCAATTTTTAAATCTTTCTTTTACGAACGATACGTTGAGGTATTTTTCCAAATCAATTTTTGACTTTTTTTCTATCCTGCAAGTGAATTCACTCCGGGTGAGAAATGACACGATTATTTCGTTTGACAGTATTGATAGAATAGAATAGAATAGATTAACACGCGTTACCATAAACGCTCGCTTCGCGCTCACGGCCTTCGGCCGTTCGCGAGCTGCGCTCGCTATTAATTCCGAGGTTTATTCGGAAGAGCCGCCGATGGTTCCCGATAGAGCTGAACCCCACTTATTGTTTCAGAAAACACATTAAGAACTATACAATGAATTAAAAGAAAAAGGGTTCTTAAAATATTTTGTTCTTTTATAATTTGTTCAGATATCAAATCTAAACAAACATCGCGAGACTTTAGAAAAACTATCGACAATAGTCAAGACATCAGCCATTTTTATGTACTATCATAGTCATTGCACCAGGTTGAACACTGAATATTGCACATGTTCGTGATTGGAAAGTGCTCGCTTACGTTCGTACGTTCGTCCTTTCTTGAACGCAGGTAGCCCTGTCCCAGGTGAAAACGGCTGCGGAATAGTTTTGAAAATATTCTCCACTTTGCACATGATCTTGCGTGAAAGGCCGGATATCATTTTCAAACGATTGCAAACATTTTTTCAATCTGAACGCGGGTTGGGTGATCTTTGTTGACGAAATAAGATGAAGCTTGCGTGGAAATTAAATCTAAACGAATTAGTATTAACAAAATATTTGGTTTTATTTTTCTGTTGTTATTTTCAGTAGCCTTTTCCTCCTTTATCGGACTTTATTATATACTTAGTTCCATAAGAAAGTGTGCACTTTCACTTTTTGCATTTCTTTCGATTTTTACAAAGTTTGGGGAAAATTATCCAGTAAATTTTGATACCATACTTTATGCAAGACTTTTTGAAATTTAAAGTCAAATTATATTTGGATAAAGTATCGCATGCTGCATAGGCGATGGCAGAACTTAAATTGTTGAGATTTTACCCTTTTACAACTTTTTCTTTGGTAAGAGCTATATGTTGATGTTGCATTTTAATGTTTGAGAAGACATTCCAAGCCATTTCCAAACAAAAGTTTTTATTTTTATGCAGACGTTACTCGTACGTCAACGTTAGACATTGCTACGTTGTTAGGCCAGTAACTTGTCGTTGAATGGTGCCATGGCGTTCTATTACATCTCGATTTGCTTATTTAAAGCCTTACAAAATGATGACTTCGAATTCTATTGGAACATGAATGCTCAATCAATTCTAATGACGTTCTAAATCTAACAGGGTTCGATTTTGTTCAACGACGTTTATTGGTTGTCAAACCACTCTATAGCATCGCGCACAATTGCATTGAAAGTGTGATTTTATGCTTAGCAAAGCCGCAAATATTCAGCCGAATGCATTTTCAGACTAATTATGCGTCTAACGTGTGATACACATGCAAACCATGCAAAATCAAATGTCTCAATTTAGCAGAAAAGTTTTGCTCGTCCTGCGATCGTTGTTTTCAAATATCGTTTGCATAAATTCTTTGGGATAGTCATACGGCGTTTCATGACAATAGATTGTGTAATTTCAGAGATTTTCAAAATTCAAAAGTGCACACTTTCTTTTGGAACTAAGTATATATATATAAAGCAGCAGAGCAATATACATGTATATATATAGAAGAATCAGTAAATGTGGTAAAATAACAAGCCTTTATATGTTTAAAATGTTTAATAATCCTCTACCGGTATAATATATATACCACAGTACGGGGAGTAAGAAGAATCAGTAAATGTGGTAAAATATACATTTGTATATAAAGACCATTTACTTCCCAGTTATTCTTTTTCAAAATGCATTCAATTTGACCTCTGCTGCTTTTTCCCGCCACTCCCCTCTTTATGCATATATACTTTACGGAGGTTGACCCTGTTTCGTTTAAGTCACTGATGTGAAACCATCATATCCTCACATAAATATCTTTTAGATCCTTAAATTACGGCTGAAAAATCTTAATTTTGAGAATGATTCGTCATCTCAAAAATTTCAATTTTTTGGTCGTTATTTACTGTAAAAATATCAATCTAAAGATAACGCCGGTTGTTGCCGCGCTTGTTTTTCTTAACAAAATGCACAATTTTGTCACATACCAATCCGCCTTACATTCATCCGAGGTCTGTTGCAGCTTACGGAAATAGCCGAGTGATGTTCCGATGGTAGACACACTCATCCCATTCGAAACCATTCTAATCGCTCACTTATCGCCTTATTCATTCATTCGATCCAACCGCTGACTCAAACCATTCAGAAACGCTCATAAAATTTTCTGAAAATCTCCAAGAATCATTCACAACTCCATTTAAATCTATCAAATCACATTTTTTGGTAACTGGTGTTGATAAAGACGCATCCGCAAAAAAAACCACATTTATTTCTTAGAAAAGTACGTGATTTCTATAAAGGGAGGCAATATAATATCAATAATTCAATAATTATGAACGAAATTAGCGATACTATAGTACCTTCCCTTTATATTTATAACAAACTCGCTCAACACACGCCCATTCAGCATTATTCCAAAACCATTGCAAAATCATTCAACATGTCAAATTCACGATGATTCTGAATTTGTGTGACATTATAATAGTTTTAGTAGTGGAACCGTAATAGTTCCACAACATTTTGGACCACATGTTCTTTCACAATCTTAACCGAGGTTTCCTAATGAAAATCATTAGGAAACCTCGGTTAACACTGTTAAAGTGCATTACTCCCGAAACGTTGCATAACTATTACAGGTCCACTACCTTAAGATGCATGTAAAGTGTTTGAGACCCAATTTTAAGGGCGCTTCATTAGCCAAGAAAAGGCAGTATGTCTAGGTATATTGTATATCAAAATGAAGCTATTTATGTTCTCTACAAAATGACCCTTTTCCACAATGTTTTGGCTAAACCACTAAAGCTATGGCAGTCTTATGTTGCTCAACTGCTTGTGCTCATAAATAGCTTCATTTTGATAATTAATATACCTGGACATATTGCTTTTTCTTGGCAAATTAAGTGCCTTTAAAATTGGGTCTCAATCACATTCATATGAACCGTAAACCCAAGAACCAAATATATGGGGTTAAACTAACTTACATTGTCAATATTTTTTCCAGTTCACAATTTTTATAACCTGATAGGATTGCATCTATTGTTGCACTGATATTTTAGTAGGAAAAGCAAATTACAACCAGAAAGTGAAAATTGATATCTTTTAGATTATATATGTGACCCATCATGCGAAAAGGGACCATCTGGGAAGTGCGTAAAGTGTCGACTCTTGTCAGACTGCGCAGATTGCGCAGACTGACAAGCGTCGAAACGTTCCACTGTTTTCTAATTTTCTAAATCGAGAATCAATTTACCCTCCTGTGAAAGAATATTTGAAATGCGACCTCTGGTTGGCCTGTACTAGAACCAATCTCATTTCGAAATATTCATTTCACCAAGTTCCGATGGTCCCTTTACATGTGACGGGTCACATATTAAATCTAAAATTAAGGTTTTCCGCGGCAACAAAATGACTTTCCATTGACTTTCTAGACCCTCTTTGGTTTTACAAATTGATTTTCACCGTGTATCAACGTACACCGGATATAGCGATTAGTGAGTCGAGGGAAATGTCACGGGGCGTTGTACAAGGTGAGCTTTTTTCTCTTTTTTTTCTTAAATCACGTAAAACTTTCCTGTAAGCATATAAGACAGGCGTTACTGATGTAATCATGTAGCTATCAACCCGTATCAAATGATTGGTTAGCATCCATAAGCGCCTACAATTAAAAAGAATACCCCCCTAATCACCGATGATTTCCGTTTGTCCATCGCGAAAATACTTTTTTGACTGCATTTTTAGAGTTCCTCATACTAAAACCCATGATAAATTGCCTTACATAACACAGAAAATCACTAGAAACACTCCTGCCTTTTGTATGAAGTGAATATACCGATAAATTTACATGTTGTTTCTTCTCCCGGTGTACGGCCTATAGGGAGATGGTGTACGTCGTATAGCAAATCTCCCGTTAATAGTGTACGGCCTATAGCAAGAAAAAATATTTCTTAAATGGATTGTCTAGCGCTAAATTAAAACGTGTTTGATGGATAAAGTTATCTTTTTGTCTTTTGTACATTCGATGGAGCCTTTTTCCCTTACCAATGCAGTTGTCATGACTAATTTAATCTTTACCACAAATGAATACCTGTTTCAGTATAATGTTATAGTGAAACCTTGGTAATTGTGTGCTTTTAAACAGGCTTTAGACAAGTATGATATGTATAAATTGGCATCAGCGAGATCCTCGCTGTCATTTTCTCTGTCTCGACTTAAAGAGCAAAGAAACTCAGCATTACTGGCATCTCTTTCATCCTTTCCAAATTTTGGATATCAAGATCAGACGAGTCGTACTGTTACTTCCCTTTATCCCATACTCGGTTTGAAGATATGATTTTAATTTCAATTGTAAATAGTGACCATTCTTTCGGTGAGAATCATTTGTGTTTTATTTTGAATGCCCCTATAGCTTTTATCAGTATAAACATGGCCAAGCTTCTTGGATATATCCAAAATATGGGCATTGTCCATTTGTTGTCGGTACCGTAGTTGTCGTCGTCGTATGATTAGATAACAAAATTGAAATACGATTTTTTAATTAATTTAATCACGGCCGTGCTTCATGGGTATATCCGAAGCATAGACATTGTCCAATTGTTGTTAGCATCGATGTTGTCGTTAGGTTCACCAGCCGCCGCGGTAAGACTTTTAAAGTAAGCCCCATTCAAACATATTAACAATTTTTTAATACGGATTTTAACGCCGCATTTCGAGGGTTCAGCGCAAAACTGTATTAAGTGTCTATACAATATATAGACACTTAGTATAGTCTTGCGCTGAACCCTCGATTTATATATATTTCAGTCATGTGGCGGCGACTGGAGTACTCAACAATAGATTCCTGTTATTTCTATCATCAGTATTACCATTGCATACTTTCCTAGTCTCCAGCTGCTATCCGACTGAGATATACAATTATCCTCCCGTTTGTCTAAGATAATTAATTTATTCAATAACATTCAACGTTGAAGAGGAAAAGATTCTCTTAAAATTTGACATTTTGACCCTTTCTTGGGATCCTTGTTTTGACCCCATTTTGACCCCGATCAAAAACCTTTTAAGTTTTTCCAAAAGTCATGACTCAAGAAACATATCTTTGAAGTTTGGTCAAATTCTGATCAGTAGTTTCAGATATGAAGATTTTTTTTAAGATTTAAGCTTTTGACCCCATTTTGACCCCGATTCAAAATCTTTTAAGTATATTGAAAAAGTATGACTTAAGGATCATAATCAGTGAAATTTGGTCAAATTCAGTAGTTTCAGATAAGATTTTTTTGTAATTCTTTACGGACAGACGAACGGACGGACGACGGACATTCATCGGACACAATAGCTCACCTTGAGCGTTTTGCGCTCAGGTGAGCTAATAACATACAAGTAACTTTATCATACATCGCGAAAACGACCAACAATGAACTTTTCAAAGCATTAAATATGTACGCTATTTAAGAGAGTTATAGGATGATAATAAGATTAACAAATTTTATCATTAGATCTTAAGGTAGAGGGACCGTAATAGTTCCGCAACATTTCGAACCACATGTTCTTCCACAATGTTAACCGAGGTTTCCTAATGAAAATCATAAGGAAACCTCGGTTAATACTGCTAAGGTTCATTACTCCCGAATCGTTTGATAACTATTACGGGCCCACTACCTTTACGCGATTTTAATTGAAGCCGCCGTCATAGCGCAGTTGGTAGCGCGTCGGACTGTCAATCTAGAGGTCCCGGGTTCGATTCCCGACGGCGGCATTCATTCTTTCTGACTATTTGTCTCTCACCAATTGGTTGATAATAGTAAACCTATGTGAGATAGCAGCTGGAGACAGGAAAGAATGTAATGGTAGTACTGGTGTGAGAAATACCAGGGATCCATTGTTAGGTGCTCCAGCCGCCGCGATATAACTGCAATAATATTGAAAGCGGCGTTAAACCCCATTCAGTCAGTCAGTCGATTTTAATTACGTTAGAAACCATACCCCCCCCCCCCCCCTTACACACACAACAACAAATTATTACATAAATTATACCCCTATTAATTATACGTATTCTTACCCTGTAAATTTTCTTAACATGCGCATGTATTGTTATGTTAATGGCCTTTTACAATTTAAATGCTCTGGGTGTTTGAGACGCACAGCAAAGTCTCTTTCGATCGCCTTTGCTTTTCAGACAATGAAACTTAACTATTCAAAAAGTATATCCATCCAACTTTCTGCTCAACCAAGTGAAGTCTAGAGTAATTGGGTCATAGGGGGCAATGACTGTGAAATCCAGACAGTGACGTCATATCGAGTCTGGTGAACTGTCTGCAACAAAAATTTCGGCAAATCTTTATGCACAAAATAATCTTTGTATCGTATTGGGTTTCGATTTAAGTTAAGCATATTACAGCATCGGCTTGATTATTATCACATAGCCTATTGCTTAAACATGTTTCTACAAGGTACGGACGCATTACACTTACTGGTGAATTGAGGATGTAAAAATTACGAAAATTTTTACATACGCTGAAAAGACGCCATGAATTTGTTTTGTACCCGGTGCATAGGCTTTGCATACGCTCTTTACTTCGAGGGCCCACCTACTCAAATTTCGTCCGCTCAGAAAGTTTTGAGCGCTTTCTAAACCTTTGCTCTTCCGCCGTGTCCGTTTTGCACACCCCTTGTCCCTGTTTGGCAGTCAGACCAGCCCTGTGTTCAGTTACCAAAACGCCTGTTATTTTCGAAAATGATACCGCGCTTTGCACGCAAATGCTTGTGTTGGGCAAAATTTGCAAATTGTTTCTCGGACGTTTTCATTCAGAAGGCAGGGCGGACCTCGAGACCTGAGATTCGTAATTAAAATTTTACTAGTATCCTTGTATCATGACTTGTGATTACGATAAATTTGTATACACTAACTGGCCAAGCCCTGTCATATGTTTACGATTAAAACGTTTGCAGAACGTTAAAGCAACGGTACCATGCTAAATGGAAATCCCCATGTGGAGATCCGTTCTAAACTAAGCTAACTTTTGTCACCAAGAACTTCTTACAGCAACAGCCTTCGACTGCAAGAGATTGTGTCTTGATTTTGTGTAGTAGGTTTACTATACTAATCTACAAAACGAAATTGGATTGTAAAACAATTGTATGTGGCTTCGGCTAATCTATCAATTTCAAAACGGTAAAGAGACCAATCCGATTTATATTTATTATTGTATACCCCTACCTATCTGGGAACGTTTGCATGATGTAGGTAAACGGTATTTCAACCAGTCATGCGTTTCGAATATCAAATCGTTCCCAAGCGCTTCCATTTTGAACCACAATTGAGACAGGCTTGAAATGGATTTTGATGATGTCTTTTCTAAGGTATTCGTTGGTTCTTATTTTTCGGGGATATTGGATATAAGAAATATATGTCAATTCAATATTGTTATCGGGCATATTGATGTGCGTGAATAAACATGGTTCGAAAATACGCGTTAATTATTACCATGTGAATATCATAAATCGTCTGAGGCCGCTCAAATGTTTTGGGTGGAATCGTGATTCTTCAATAACCTTGTTAAAAATTACATATTTCTTCTCTCTATCTGTTAATATTTTGATGCAGAAAGGTATCTTGTAAAAATCAAAGACCCCATGGTTAAAACGCCGCGATTATTCAATGACGTAGGACGATAGGGTAAACATTTAAATGATAGTATTCTGATATATTATAAGAAATCGACCTGCTATCCGATTCTGAAACAGTTCGTAAAACTAGTCTCACATTAACCTGACGCTTAATCTGTAGAAATGCGAAATTTTAGCAAATAAATTGAATTCAACGAAACAACTTGGTTTCACAGGAAGTTGCCTTCTGCAATGGGACTAGCCGTTGTCTAAGAAAACCATACTGAAAATATGTTTACAATCAGTATAATGAATAATTATGTTAAGAGGTTCATAAAGTTCTGTAAATGATTATCATCTATATTTTTTAATCAATATGATTAACGATTCCCCCGTTTTTCGCGAAAAAAAAACTAGAAAAGAATCCTAATCGAAAACGCCAAAATGTTACTACAGAGTCATGTAGGCATTTTCATGCACAATTTCTTATTTTGCGCTCGTTTAAGTAAGGATATTTTACCCTTCACTTGAGCTATATTCGTACACTACTTTTTCTATCGTTCGTACACTGATTTGAAATTGTCTGCTATAGGCCGTACACCGGTAGATTTTTTCCTATCTAAATATTCCAAAAACAAAAAATAATCTCGCAGTAAAATTTAGTATGTAAATTCTTTGGACAACAAAGAAAGTATAGCAAAGTAAATCGTGGGCCAGTTACGTAAAATATGAGCATTTTCATTCGATTTCGCAGAAGGCCAGGAAAATTGTCAGTGATTAGACGGTTTATTTTCCTTTATTCTATGACAGAAACAAATTATTTCATGTTTTCCAAAGAGACATACATAACCGACTACCTCAGTGGTGTAAATTCGTTTTTCACTAAGTAAAATCACAACAAACACAGAAATAATAAAAGAAATACTAACCATGGATCCCACTTCGTAGATAGTTCCCTCGACTCACTAATCGCTATATCCGGTGTACGTTGATACACGGTGATTTTGTCAGAACGCCTACGTCAAACTGGTAGGCTATAATTATTATAAAAGACAAAATCTTTTGAGTTATTAAGGGTAAAAGTTCACTTCCAGCATTGCATTAATCAACTTTTTTTTCATTTGAAGAATGAATTAGGGATGGGACACAGCACAGGTCAGATAGAGGTCGCACTTTGAAAGTGATTATACCGGTATATAGAAATGAAAAATTATATAGAGGATGAACGTTTGTTTCAGTCAAATATAAGGTTATTTTCCTCGAAGCGTTTAGGTGCGTGTGCGGAACGTGTTGACAGGCACAAAATTTCTCACCATAAGACGAACGTGTTGAAACACCTTCCGTAGGCATTAAAAGCACGTTCAGTACGCTATCGACACGCTACGAGCACGTTCAAATGTGCTACAGGCACGCTAGAAACACGTTGGCCAAAAGTTTAACGTGATTCTAGCGTGTCTCTTAGCGCATACATAACGTAAGTATGCTTGTCTCCAGCGTACTGTACTTGTTTCCAGCCAGCGCGTTGTCAGCGTGATAATGACGTGTTCCTGGCGTATGCCAGCGTTTCATCATTCAACTAAAAATGTTAAAGCTTCGCTGCATATTTGTTTCGAAGTTTTACATTCAGTTGGTCGCCAATATATGTATAAATGTATGTATGTATGTTTGAGCTTTATACATGTATATATCTGAATGTATCCTCATGACCAGTCTTAAAACGATTTGAAGACTCGGTGTTTGTCTTTTCTTCCATATAAACGAGTCTTACTAATAATAAAAATAATTAAGAATATATGAATACTCGTTTGTACAGATTTTCTGAATTCACTTTATGTCCTTTAACCAGCTTATGGCATAAGCATTTGCTCTGTGGTCAGAATGACAAAACGTTCGATAACAATTAAATAAAACAACCCCGGAATTGAAGTTAAGAAATTTAATTCTGATGTATTTTGTTCGATTTTAGACTCAATGCGAGTGCAATATACCGGATTCTATTAAAACAATAACCCATATTAGTTGTAATTTCCCTTGCAAGTGCCCCGACGTAACGTTAATTCCGAAAAAATAACGTCGTCTTGGTTGATTACACCTCTTTCAGCGTCGAGCCTTTTTAAGTTAACCTCATGGTATCAAGTACACTTGTTGCGTATTTAATGCTTATTTTTACACAGTTTGATTACTTTTTAAATCGTTTGTGTATTGCGCGTTTTGTAGGAATTTCTCTCTCAACAGTGAGTTTAAAACTTAAAGTGCCCCGATAGCGCATCATTCGGTTTCCAAATATACGGTTCCTTAACAGAAGCATGGTCATATTTGGTTGCACGTTTGAACAATAAGCACTCACATCAATTCGAATAATTACTGTTTCATCAAACTCTGATGAAATAAGTCCAAATATATAAATAGCTTAAAATTTAATTCAAATTCAGCACGGTTATGGTTTGTATATAATTAGCAACCAAATGTTGTTTAGCGATAATCAGTATACTGTTAACAACATCATGAAATTGACAAGGTGAATGATTATGGAATGATTTAGGAATGGAATTGAATGAACGTGTGGAGCGAGTTTTGAATGAATTTAATGGGAGGTAATCCAGTATTGCAAATTTTGTTCAGGAACAAAATTAGCAATATTGATTACCCCCCTTTAATAAAATATGCATACAAGTTCTATAGATAGTTCCCTATTTCTTAAAGAACCTATTAGACGTTTACAGTTTCAATTAAATAAGTGAAATCCCGATTTTTTTCCTCGGCTATTTTTACTTTGAGCGTAGTTATTGTTATATGTTTTTTCAGTGAGTTTGGAGCGTTTTTGAATGGTTTGAGTGAGTGTTTGGAATGAATAAATGGAGCGCTGAGTGAGCGATTCAGAATGGTTTTGATTGAGGTGAATGTTAATTTCACGATGTAACTAACTGTAACATTTGAGTCTAGTAATAGTTAGACACTAACATTCAGGAGTGATAGCCATATCACCATAGATATAACAGTGGAAGCAACGACTAATGTCCCTATTTATACGGCGCCGAAGCTGGCCGTATATTGATATCATTCTGCCTTCGTCAGTCCGTCTGTAAGTCTTCAATTATTTGTGAACGAGCTCCTCCTACATTTGTGGTGATTTTGATGAAACTTTCCCAGAATGTTCCCACTCATCTGACCTTGCGCGTATTGTCGGAGTTTTGCAATTTTAACTCATGGCTATACAAATGTCCGTGTGATAACATCCTATATCAAATTGACATTTTTAGAACTATGAAATAATGTGGTTATTTTTAGAAACTTGCATTTCTATTAGAAACATAGACGAAAACAAGGCAAATAGAGGTTATAAGATAGATATAAAACGTTCTTAGTGTATTGTATAAAAAAGATATCTAACTCAGTTTCGAGACAATTATCAATTCCGCCAACCTCGTTAGATATTTTTTCATATTAAACACTTAGTCGGTATCATATAGATGACGAGTTTAATAAATTCTGTATTTTATGAGCACAAATTCTATTCATAATATGACCCGAAGTTTCGCGAAAAATCTGGGCTATTTGCATAGTTATTCAACTATTGTTATAATTCAAGTGTAATATGAAAATATTCAACGGGGTTATTTCACTCCCGCGACGTAAGACATATTATGATTAAAATTATTAATGCTTATACATTTTTGACGTAGACCTACCGAAGAATTGCTGTATTTGGATCGAACTTCAACTTGTTAAATTGATCAATGCTTAAACAATTGCTTTATTTTGACCGATTTGTAACAAAGCAAGTTGCAGTAATTGTTTAGATGGTTGTATTGATCAGTTGACATAAGAATCACTTAACGGTCAAAATGTCGATAGAATATCAAAATATCTAGTTTGACTATTTGCGTTCTCGAGCAACTTTAAATAAGTACTTGACAGACATGGAAATGGCTGTAATATTTGTGATTATTTTAGTTTGGGGTTAGTTTATTAAATGTGTAATTAAAATATTTAAAAGCTATCATTTTCATGACATCTTTAATTTTATCTTAAAATATTTAATGCTATTTAACTTGTTTTATTTCATTAAATTCGGTTTTAATACTGTTTTCCACCAAATCATTATACGCAAGATATGATTAAAGATAATGACAGTTTTTCATCTATTCTTTTTATGGCTTGTCGAGATTTTCTGGCGGTTCATCGCTTAAACCATTGGATTTGTTAAAAAAAAAAAAAAAAAAAAAAAAAAGAAATGAATAATGGATAATAGAAACGTTATTAAGGTCACAAAAGCTCGCTTTATAACATTTATCTTATACCTATACAAATATCTGTGTGGTAACATCTCGTATGATATTTTTTTATGATATCACATAGTTATTTTTAGAACAATGATAAAATGCAGTAATTTTTAGAAACTTGCATTTCAGTTAGAAAAATCGTCGAAAACAAGACAAATAGAGGTTATAAGATAAATATAATACATACTTAATGTATTGTATGTAAAAAATATCTAACTCGGTTGTGAGAACTGATAATTGTCTCGGCAGAGCCTCGACAATGATCAATTCTCCCAACCTCGTTAGATATTTTTTCTCAATCAAAGCACTAAGTACGTATTATATATTTCTCCATGTATTATAGACTCTGTTATGTGCAAGATCATTTCGTCTTTGATAAAATCACATTTACGACTGAAAAGAAAGAATTTCTCGTTCACCAAATTCATCGATATTACACAAAAATTATAAAAAGGTTGTGCAAATTCTAATAAAGCCAGTCATTTAAAACGTGATTCTTCGATAACGTCATGACGTCATTGGTGTAAAGCGTCCTGCATGGATAACGTCAAAAAGGGTAAAATGAACCAAAGCAGGGGACAATCTTTTGGCCAGTTAACTAGTTTTGCTGTACAATTACGAATGAAAACATATCGAATAGTCTCGAATGAAAATATATCGCATAGTCTCGATTATCTACAGGAAAGCATTTAAGAAACGTCTTTAAACGTTTAGTTTAAGCGGTTTCGAATATTGATGACGTCGTTATATCAAAACGTTGCTCATTTGCCGAGGTTTTGCCTGACCTTTTTAGGTTAGATGAAGGAATAATGTTGGGATTTGGGCTTGCTAAATTGAATATTGATCATGATTCGGGGAGCTAACTATTATCTTTTATGAAGGAAATATGCAATGTTTTGTACATAATAGAATATTTAAGCACTTAATTCGAGATTTTATTCGCCAAACGACCTTACTGTAGGTTTTCTTCTAAAACCTCGTAACTACAGCTTGTATAAAGCTTCAGTTATGAGGTTCTGGAAGAAAAGCCAACGTTATATATTTGTCTGAATATCTTAGGTCAATCAGATGCGTACGTTAACAAGTCGACTTTCCAGAAAATGGTAAATCGAACAGAAGAGATGCCAGTAGACGGGTATATACAGCAAATAAGTCCATCGAGAAGTAAAATTGACTGTGGCTCAGAATGTTTGATGACGTCAAATTGTACGACGTTTTATTACGACAGTGACATCAACACGTGCCAAATACACGCCAGTCTACCACCACCGGGAACGTTAATGACGTATTCAACGAACGCGGAGTGTTACTCAACAGAAGAAGGTAAATGTACATATACTTACAAAATTATTCATCTAACGTAATCTAAAGGTTCCTGAACAGATTTGCTTTGAAAAACAAATGAATGACGTGGAATCACGTCGAATATTAAACGTTTGATTAATTGAATTGTTTTACACCGCTTTCAACATTTTTTCAGTTACATCGCGGCGGCTGGAGCACCTAACACCTGGTATTTCTCTCACCAGTACAACTATCACATCCTTTCCTAGCCTCCAGCTGCTATCTCACATAGGTCTACGATTATCAACCCATTGGTTAGAGACAAATAGCCAGAAAGAATGATTGCCGCCGTCGGGGATCGAACCCGGGACCTCAAGACTGACAGTCCGACGCGCTACCAACTGCGCTATGACGGCGGCTAGAATTTAAACGAATTTAGCTTAGCACAAAGTGCAATCCGTATTTCAAATGCGGTTGTGTTCAGTAAATCATCAAACCTTTCTTATCTTTATAAAGCCACTTTCAATTATATTGCATTTTTATCGAGGCGACTAGTGTACCTACCCACTGTTTCCTGTCGAATCTCAGAGCAGTACATCCTCAACATTTTATCCGAGCCACTAGCCGCTCATCCCACTGAGGCGTTCATGTATTTCAATCATACGTCCATTGTTGAAAGATGAATGAGCCTGTGCGTGAGATTTCCAACAATTTAAAATAACCACAAAGTAAATACTCTGACCAGCCTCTGCATTCGCACAGTCTGACCAGAGTGTTCACTGTGCGCTTGTAGATAGATACGGTCTCAAAGTATCTGTGGACCATCAGGTACAGTTCAGAACATCGTGAAATTGACATTATGAATGATTTTGGAATGATTTTTGATTGAGATTGGATGAGTGTGTGGAGCGAGTTTTGAGTGAAAGTAAAGGGAGGTAATCCAATATTGCTAATTTTGTTCAAGATGAACAAAATTAGCGATATTCATTACCTCCCTTTCAAAAAAATATTCGTACTTTTCTGTTTGTGCGTATTTCTTGACCAATCAGACACTTTAAAATTCACAGCAGCCAATAAAATCGTAGATTAAATTGATCAATTTTATTAAAATGTTGATCGTTTTGAACGATTTCAAAAAGCCTTCTAATGATTTATTTTGGAGCGTTTTTGATCGATTTGAATTAGTGTTTGAAATGAAATAATGAAGCGCTGAGTGAATGAACTAGAATGATTTTGATCAAAATGATTATCAATTTCACGATGTTTTCAACAGAAACTTTACAGTATGAAACTGTCTAGGCTGCTCATTGTGTGTCTCTCACGCACGTTTTAAATTGTTGGAAATGTCACGCACAGGCTCAATTGATTTGTAACACAATGGCATTATTTTGTTAAATGTTGAAGTTTAAGTTGTTTGAGCAAAGCGCCGAAATCACGGAGTACGAGCCATCTGGGACGAAAGCCCAGCAGACAAAAGCAATGATGCTATTTCGAAAATATAGTTTATTTTATTTGACCAAAGGATGACCTTTGTGCAAAAGTTCTTACAATATAAAAAAACGATATTTTTTTTCAATGTTTAAAAATATATATGTCACATCCAAAACATATTTTCCAGTTTATTTCGATGACCTCATTCCGAGTTAGTATGTGTGTGGGGGGGGGGGGGGGAAGGATGGGGGAAGGGGGGGAGGGGAGTAATTATCGAGATCAATGTCATAATGTCGGGTCAATAAAACCGTCCTAGTAGAATAGGGTACGTGTACGTGGTTTGTCCCAATATTCCACGATATTTGTAGTTCAAATGATAATTGAAAGGATATCAATGAAATTGTAATGCATTTTTTAAAAGATTATTATTGTCGTTACAATTACGCTCCCTATAAAATTTCCACGAACTTTTAGGACGTCCCGCGTATATATATAATGATCATTCTAGATTCAGAAATCCGTCTGAATACGAAAAGTATGTACTCTGGTAAGAACACGCGCTTCGCTCAGACAGACATGGGTCCATATTATTCACATTTCGAAAAAATGTTCTTTCGTATTGCATGGGTCAATACTTTTCGCACTCATTACGTTTTACCTGTCGGGCCACATAACGACAGTTAGAAAAATCGTGAAATTGACATGTTATATGTTTTGGAATTACATTTATATTGTTTTAATGTGTAAAGCAAATTTTGAATTGATTTGAAGGGAGATAATATGATATCGCAAACTTCGTCGAAATGGGGTTACATCCCTTTTAGAAAAAATAACCTACCTTTAAAAAAGAAAATAAAATAAATAAAAGATTCATGTCTCTTCAAGGTCGCTTCCATATCAACATCAATATAAACGTTATTTCGATGACTCACCGCGAAACAGTTGTAACTGCCTATAAACATATAGGCAGTTACAACTGTTTCGTGCTGAGCCATCGATTTGTTTGATTTTAATGGAGTTTTGATGCATTGTGAACGATGCTGTGGTATTTTCCAAAGACTTTAGAGCGTTCCTGAATGATTCGAGTGAGTGTTAGGTGAGTGTTATGAATGAATGAATGGGGCGTTGAGAGTATGGGTTCCAATGGTTTGAATGTTACTAACTGTACGACAACTTAGCTTCCTTCACCAGATTCCATGATGTTATACCTTTGCTTATTTGACCCGAATTTGACCTCTATGGAAAAAAATTCTGAAATTACAATTATGACATATTTTATCGATTAACAAAGTTTATCTTACATTCAATACCGTTTGTTATTCATTCCTATGAAAGCACGTGCAAAGCCGAGTGGGAATAACCTGAAATTAGATAGGGATGAGTGTCTTTTTCACTGCGTTCATTGGAGTATAAAGTGCAATTGCCTTAGCACATGGCAAATAACGCCAGTAGGGCGTTATGTTTAAGCCATGTGCTAAGGCAATTGCACTTTATACTCCAATGAACGCAGTGAAAAAGACACCCGGCCCTTATAATTGCAATCCTCTAAATCGAAGAAACTTGTAAAATACTCGGTTTAACATTAAAGCTTCAAGTCTACTTTCTGCGCGTATCTATGTTTCACAATCTATTTTTAGATCGTGTATTCTATATCTCGCTATCGAAGTCGAGTGGCATAAAATTAAACAAATAAACGACAATTTTGAAATTCGTAGGGGTACTTTTGACCAAAAACTTATTTCTGCCAAGTAAGTCTGTAATTTTAAACGAAAACAGCGTGGTCGATCTTAGTTGAGAGGATTGCTTGACGGTCTTCGTCGACTCGATGTTTGTAAACGTCGGTTCAGAATCAAAACTGCATGCATGTTTGTAATCGTAAATATCTTAATTTATAACAGATCAAATACCAATGTTGCGTTTTGGATCGAGAACGAGGATTATTGGAGTTCCTACGACACAGGACTCGCAGATCGAAGGTCGGGGGTTTCCCGAAAGACCTAATGCATTTTGTACAGAAATAAAGTAAAATGGATTTCCCCACGTGATGCGGTTTACACCAATCAGACTTCTTTATTTTATTCGATTGCAATTATATTTATCTAAATAACAGGGGTTAGATTCGGGTCAATAAAACCGCGCTATACTATAGGTGTATTTTCAAAACTGCGCTCTGACGTAGGCGTTGAATCAATTACCATAGGTATATCGGGTATACTTTTAAGGAATATGATAGGAATTGAACGTGATCCCTTCACTTCAACTTTGAAAGTACATGAATGAGTAATTCTTACGATCTTATTCAAGCAATAACTTTTACTTGAAAGGTAAATAGTATCTTCCTAATGTATTTTTAAACCTGCTTTATCTATTTCGAAAGAATAGCACGGGAATTTCACCGTTAGAAGTAGATTTCAAAGCTCAGAAATGTACCTATAACTGTTATTTCATGATGTTTCCAACTGTATTTTAGAGCCAGTTTTATGGACTACGCCGGTGACGTCTAGTACGACAGGTTCGACAACTCAACCGACCACCACCCCAGGATGTGTTTACGGTACTTTCTCCTATAATAATGGCGAAAGATGCTATTTCTTCGATAACGGCTTGCAACGAGCATTTGGTGATTCGAAGGTAAAGCGCGGTTTTATTGACCCGAATCTGACCCCGTCTATTTAGATGAATAAAAATCTGATTATTCCTACTCGACTTTGCAAATGCTTTCATAGGAAGGAATAACAGACGGTATAGGTGTATTTTGTAAACTGAGCTCTGACGTAGGCGCTGAGTTCATTATCATAGGTATATCGGGTATGATTAAAAAGCAAATGATAGGAATTTAATCTGACCCTTTCACTGCAATTATGAAAGTACATGTTTGAGTGAACCTTACGTTTAAAGACAAGAAATATCGTTGGTTTACAAGGTAAATTGTAAACTTTCTTAATACGTTATGTAAACCTGTATTATCTAATTCGAACAAATGACACAAGAATCTAACAGTAAATAGTTGATTTTACGGCTCACCGCGCAAAATCTACCTATATTCATTGTAATATAAATTTTATTTATCGATGAAGTATGTCAACAATTGTTAATAAAGCATTTATTTCCACAAATTCGGGTCAAATAAACCACGGTATATTTCAATTGATACTATTACGTATGGTTTACGCGTATTACACTTATTTGGTCTCATAAGTTATTATCCATGATATTTGCCATGGCAGGGCGGAGCCTAAGTAACGGGCCGTTGCACTTAAGGTTAAGGGAAATCAGCTTTTATCTAAAATAACCTACTTCTAAAGAGAGTCGACATAAATAACTCGAGACCTTAAATCGTAGATTGGTTACCAAATCCCCGTAGCTTCAGCTTAATCAAGCTGAAGTTACGAGGCCTTGATAACCAAACGATGAAATGTGTTCACTCTCTCAAATCATGTGATTTCTTTAGGTTTTAAGATACAGTTATTTGCACGCATTAACAATGATAACCGAATAAAATATGAAAGAACCCAAACTATTGAAAAGTAAACTCGCCAAATTACGTCACGGTTTAGCCCCGCCCTGCCAGTTCATTAATTACGCAGAATACAAGGTTAAATAAATCGAATTATCTAATTTCACCTGTTATTTGTTTACAAATGTACTGTAATAACTGTATTCTGCGTTATTAATGAACTGGCAGGGCGGGGCTTGGCCGTGACGTAATTTGGCGAGTTAACTTTTAAATATTTTGGGTTCATTGGAAAGTTAGTTGGCAAAAAAAATTGTATCCTAAAACCAAAAGGATGCACGTGCTTAGAGAAAGTGATCACATTTCATCGTTGGGTTACCACATCCTGGTAATTTCAGCTTGGACAAGCTGAAGTTACGAGGATTTGGTTACCATCCTACGCTTTACGGTTTCAAGTTAATCATGTCGACTATCTTTAGAAGTATGTAATAAAGAATAAAGACTGAGTAACCCCAACCTTAACTGCATCGACCAATTACTTAGACTCCGCCCTGCCAGAAAAATCTTGGATTATACACGAAAGCGAATTATGCGCTTCAATCAGGATGGCAACACGGGGAAAGCTGTTTTCAAATTATACCCCGCTTTGCATATGAAAAGCCGCTAGACCGTTTGCGTATTTCACATTTTTTCCCTTGTATTTCAGAGTTTTTGTACAGACAATAATGGAATTATAGTCAAGGTCGACAATCAAGATCAACACAACTTTATCGCGGACATGTTGACCAACAACGGCATGCGTAAGTGGGAAAATTGATTGATTGAATGAAGTTTAACGCCGCTTTCAACATTTTTTCAGTTGTATCATGGTGGCTGGAGCACTTAGCAATGGTTTTCTGGTATTTCTCTCACCAGTACAACCACCACATCCTTTCCTAGCCTCCAGTTGCTGTCTCACATAGGTCTACGATTATCAACCCATTGGTGAGAGACAAAAAGTCGGAAAGAATGAGTGCCACCGTCGGGGATCGAACCCGGGACCTCTTTATTGTAAGTCCGACGCGCGACCGACTGCGCTATGACGGCATGCGTAAGTGGGAAATAAGTTTAGCTCAGTCCGACGTTCAGTGCGACAAAATGTTTGCGAACGTATAACAATGGTACCGTAACTCGCATTGCAGCCCTGCGTTCAGGATGGAAACGTTAGCGAAGCGCTTTCGAAATGATACCTCGCTTTGCACGTATGTGCACGTGCAAAGCGGGGTTTCATCTCAAAGCGCTCGCGTAACGCTTTTACATCCTGAACACAGGGCAGATAAGCGCACGTGCAAAGCGGGGAACCAAATTGCTAAGACGTTCCGTGTACGTTTTCACTACACATCATTCTGTACACATAGAAGTCCAGTCCTACGTTCAGGATAGCCAAACAGTGGAAACTGTTTGCCAATTTTATCCCGCATTGCACGTGCGCTTGCGTGCAAAGCGGGGTAAATTTGGCAAACAGTTTTCACCGATTGTCCATCCCGAACGCAGGGCAAATCATGTTTAGAAGACTAAAAGTATAAATCAAAGTACTCTAAGTACTGTAATCAAAGTGCCGCAGTCAAAACAGTCTTACGCTCCACCACAAAAAATCGGGGATTATTTGCTGTTGTTGGCTTGTGCGTCCGTTCGAAGCCACATCTCCGCAACCCCTTGGCCATATCGAATGAATCTTCATATATGACATGATTGACATCTATCTTAGACACCCCATTTTCCGTATCTCAATACGAGGCTGTGTAACAAGAAAAAAGACGAAATTAAAAAAACTACTTTATCTGTAATGATCAGACTAAATTTAAATTTTATTGTTGAGTAATAAATCAGATGCCTTGTACAATAGGCATTTGAATTATATACCGAGTCCCATAAGAAAGTGAGCACTTTCACGTTTGGCACTTTTCTTAATTTATACTAAAATGTTGGACATTTATCGGGTAAATTTGGTGTTATACTATAGATAAGACCTTTTTAGAATTAAAAGTCAAATAAGATTTTGACAAAGCATCGCATATTGTATATGCGCAAGTTAAACTTAAAGTGTTAAAATATGACCTCCTTACAACATTTTCTCTGGTAAGAGCTATTTGCTTTTGTTGCATTGTAGTGTTAGAGGAAACATCCTAAGCCTTTTCAAAATAAAAGTTACATTTTTCATGCAGACATCACGTGTGCGTCATCGTTATTAATAGCTACGTTGTTGGGTCAGTAACTTATCTTATAATATGACCTACGTCGCCGGAGTGAAATAACCCCGTTGAATATTTTTGATGTTACCCGGGTGTTATTGCACTAGTGGAATGATTATGCAAATGAGCTCAGAGCGAATAGCAACGCTATTTTGTAACCGCGAAAATGACGTCATAATTTATGTTTTGTGACGTCATTTTAAAACGGCGTTTTAAGTTTCGCGGAAAATTGAAACGTTGAATTTCAAGAATGTTGACAATTTCCCGCTAAAATTCGGGTCATATTATAAACAGAATATAGAATTTGTGCTCATGAAATACAGAATTTATTAAACTCGTCATCTAAAACAGATAAAAACTCGGCGCAGCCTCGTTTTTATCTGTTTATAGATGACTCGTTTAATAAATCCAGTATTCAATGACCACTCATTCAATATCCTCTATGTCGACCAGTGCAATGACGTTCTTTGTCATCTCGATTTCCTTATTTAAGGTCTGACAAAATGATGCCCTCGATTTCTTCTGGAACATGGATACTTTATCAATTCTGCAGACGATCTTATTCTGACAAGGTTCGATTTCGTTCACCCATGTAAATTGTTAGTCAAGCCATTCAGCTGCAGTATGCACAATTGTAATTAAGATGTGATTTTATGATTAGCGTAACCACAATGATTCAACTGAATGCAATTTTTGATTAATTGGTCATCTAACGCGTGATGCATATGCAAAACATGTAAAATCAAAGGTCTCAACTTAACGAAAAACGTTTCACTCTGCATGATTTTTGTTCTCAAATATCGTTTGCAAATTCTCACAGGAAACGCCATTAGTCATTTCATGGCGGCAGGTTGTGTAGTTTCTGAAATATTTCAAATTCAAAAGTGCACACTTTCTTTTGGAACTAAGTATATTTATAAAAATAAAAGTCATGGAAAAGAGGGGCTTAACGTTCGATATCTTCGACTTCGCCCCTGGCAGAAAATCGGAGCGCTCGTTTTTTGGTAGACGTACCTATTCAAGTTGTTACGGGAGACCACTCTCACCGTCCTGCATAGCATCTGAGTGGTAAGCGCATTGGACTATTACAAACCAATGATTTCAATATGACTGGTCCGCATATATTGGACGCAACAATACACCGTCCTGGGTCGGTTATTTCCAGCTATGCCTAAGCAATCGGGAACCCTCGGCGATTCTACGGAATAGACCTCGGGGATAATACGGCCGCAGCCATTAAAGTGCGTCAATTTGCACGTGGGTTTATATGACGTCACAAACATGAACGATCCCGCTAAGGATAACGTTGCATAAAACATCACCAACGAAAGAATAAAAAGTTGGCATATTGAAATTTGATAACAAAACGAAGTGTTTACTGCGTTTTGTCATCAAATTATAATATGCCAAAAAGATCTCCAAAGACGATCGGAAAGAATTAACAAAATGTAAATTTCTTCAAGCGTATTAACCTAAGAACCACCAGAAGCCGAATAACCCGTTGTCTGCGCATGCCATATTCTCCGAAGATTGTATTTGAAAAATGCCACCTATCGGAAGATAACGCCGAATAACCTTAAAAAAATGCCCCAAAATTACTACACTTACGTCCGAGGTACTTTATAGTTTACAGAAAAGTTCGGGCGATGTTCCGATTGCCAGGAAGCCATGTCTAAATGACAATAAAATTAACTATGGATTTTTTCTCAATTCAAAAAATGCAATATTTTTTATTGATAAATAAGGAAAAAAAATATGTTTTTCCACAAAAACAGTTATAGGTAAACCACGAGATTTGAATGTTATTGACGGACTTTAGGCTGGACTAATAAAGATATGTTTGGAGCTAATATTTTTTTGTTTTAACGCTCTCTGACTATGCTGTAGAAACGAAGAAACGCAAAACTACTGGCATTTTTACAATCCTTTGAGGCTTTGACTTTATACCGGGGAACATCATTTGTCATCGTGTGTAGTAACGTTGTTGCGAAACCGACTTCATCATGAAGAAACTAATATTGTAACCGCAAAAAGCAATGGATATCGATTGGGAGGAAAAAATGGTTTCCATGAAGAGTTTCTTTACTCTATCAGTATACGGGTGATTGCATTTGTAGAAATGCCGGTTTCTCGCGCTTTTTAGATTTCAGTTCGTCCACCCTCTACCCCTGGCTTAAATGTATTTTCCCGCATTTTCAAATACCGAAGTTTCACTTAAGGTGCTTAGTACTTGTCTATATTTTTTGTACGAACTGGAATTTATGCACCGAAAAAAAAATATTTTAAAAATTATGAGAGAGAGAGAGAGAGAGAGAGAGAGAGAGAGAGAGAGAGAGAGAGAGAGAGAGAGAGAGAGAGAGAGAGAGAGAGAGAGAGAGAAGAAATTGGTTGTCTCAAGCAGTTTCTCTTTTCCTCAGTGTTTTCTACAATATTCTGCACTTGGTTTTCACACTGAATTTATAGTCTGACAAAGTTCTTTTTGTATAATTTGGGTAAGACAGCTGAAATTACCAGTGACGTCATTTTGGTAGGTTTTCCGGGTGAACGGGTCAATTCTATTTTTAGCTGGAGCCTACTATATTGGTTTACACGACCCTCTTGAAGATGACATTTATAGATGGAGCGATCCGGGTAATACATTGATCCTTTACACAAGTAAGTATTACCATTGATGTTTGACACGGCAGGGAGGGACATACGTGACTAATCTTTGCATTTAAAGTTGAGGTAAGATAGTAGCGGGCTTTTATATTAGTGGCACGCGGCTTTTTTTCTGTCTTTTGTTGGGCATTTCACTTTATTTGAGGGAGTTGATATGACAACCCGGGGATTGTGAGAAAAGACGTAATAAATTAAAAACTACAGTAAATTATGGATGCGAAAAGAACAATTTATTATTATTATTATTATTATTATTCTTTATTCGGTAAGTAATATAAGACCTTTGGCCCATTATACAAAACATCCATTTTATAATAAGTTCATAGTAGAGAGTAATGTTTACAAACAGCGAAGTTAAAATGTAACCAGATCATTCAAAGAAAATATGAAGTATACATAAATTTACAGATAATTTCTAAATTTAGTGGTGAAAACGTTTGCAAACAATGAAGTTAAACATAAAATGCAACTAGATCATTCAAAGGAAATATGAAGTTCACATTTACAGATAAATTTCAAATTTAGTGGTGAAAATGGGCAATTGATTCTTTAATATTATAAACATTTATGTGAACGGAGTTTGCACCGTTTGTACGAGGTGAATTTTCAAAACTGGGCTCTGGGCGCCGAGTCCATTGCCATATGTATATCGGGTATGTTTAAAAACATATGATAGGAAGTAAACCTAATCCTTTCACCGTTCAATTATGGAAAAAAAAACTTGTATGAGAAAACCTTACGATTTAAGACAAGCAATTAATTTTCGTTTTAAGAGGAAAGTTGTATCTTTTTTAATGTGTTGTTTAACCTGATTTATCTATTTCGAAAAAAAATGGCATCACCTCGCAAAATCTATTCTACGTAATTATTCTGGCAGGGCGGGGCTTACCCGTGACGTAATTTGGCGAGTTTACTTTACAATAGTTTGGGTTCTTTCAAATTTTAGTCGGTTTACATCGTTAACACGTTGAAATAACTGTGTCCTAAAACCTAAAGGAATCACGTGCTTTGAAAGAGTGAAAACATTTCATCGTTTGGTTACCAAGGCCTCGTAACTCCAGCTTAATTCAGCTGAAGTTACGAGGATTTGGTTACCAATCTACGATTTAAGGTCTCGAGTTATTTATGTCGACTCTCTTTATAAGTAGGTTATTTTAGATAAAAGCTAATTTCCCTTAACCTTAAGTGCAACGACCCGTTACATAGGCTCCGCCCTGCCGGGGCATTAATCATGGATAATACCTATACCTACTGATGGTAGTAAACACGACTCAAATATAAATTAATTAATAAGCTCAGAGAATGGCGCTTTATATATGAGCAAAATAAAATATATATGTGACCCATCACGCGCAAAGGGACCATCTTGGAATTCAGTACAATGAATTATTAAAAAAGAGATTTGATCCAGCAAAGGTCAACCAGAAGTCGCATTTCAACATTTTTTCACTTGAAGGTAGGTTGATCATTCTAGATTAAGAAAATAAACACGCTGCAAAAAGTTTCGACCCTAGTCAGTCTGCGCAGTCCGCGCAGTCCGACTAGGGTAGACACTTTACGCACTTCCCAGATGGTCCCTTTTCGCGTGACGGGTCACAAATAGAGAAAAGATAAATTTTATGGAAAGTAAATGAGAACAGCCTGTCCTTCGTTCAGGATGACAAAACGGTGCAAACAGGTTGCCTATTATACCCCGCTTTGCACGCAAGTGCACGTGCAAAGCGATGTATTATTGGAAAACTGTTTGCACCGTTTTTGTCATTCTGAGAAAAAATACCAGGAATCCTCTGTTAGGGCAGAGACGAGAATACGAAAGCGCTCGCCGCGAACATTTTGATGGAGAACACCCATTTCAATTTTCAAGAAGATATCTTAGATAACAACAGAGCCATGACCTAGGTTTAAGTTTTTCACGCAAACGCCAATACCAACCCATATGCCAAGAACAACACCAATGCGAACGACGTCACTGAGACGACCATACCTCGGGTTTTCTCTGAAAACAGCAGAGCTAAAAACACGCCTCTGTCAATAATTTTAACGCAAACTTTGCGTAAAAAAGACTTAAAAGACTTAAAATGGACTTATGATCTTGAAGCTACAACTGCAGCATAAGAAAGTATCACCTGGCTTTGAACAATAAAAAAGTTTACGTCATGTGTGCAGGCATTTTATCGATCGTTTTCCCAATCCATATATGTCCGTTACGGCACACCCATCATTTAATTTTGAAACGTTATTTGTCAGAAGATTATATAGAGGATAATCGTTGGTGTTTTTTTTCAGTGTAAGATCGAATTATATTATTTTGAGTTACCTTTCAAAATCGCTCACCCAGCGCTCCCTTCATTAATTCCAAACACTGACTCAGACCATTCAAAAACTCTCTTAAATCACTAACAAGAGTTGTCCGCGGACAACGTAGCTCGCCCAAACAGCTGCTTGTCACAAACAGAGCTTGACCGAAGACCGAAGTTCAAAGTGGTTTCTTTCAATGTTAAAGTCCATGATCTAATATATATCTGTTTGAGTAGTAATTAAGAAATATAAAAACTTTTTTGTTTTAATTGCATGTATAAGGTTAGGGTAAAGTGAAAGCCTACAAGCAGATGAGGTTACCAATGGAATTTCTTTGTATCAAACACGAAGTTTTTCTTTAAAATTTTTTGAAGTCCACAAAAGGTCAAGATCAAGGTCAAATTGTGAAGGACCTTGGTCTCTGTGGAAGCCTATCACCTAGTGAGTATATGTATGAAGTCATAATGTCCCTGAGTAAAGCATTTAGAAAATATAAGCAAGGTTAAATTTTTGGTTAAAGTTTTTCAGTTTTAGTTTTTCCAAGTCCATAAAAGGTCAAGGTCAAGGTCAAATTGTCAAGGCCCTTGGTTTCTGGTGAAGGCCTTTCATCTGGTGACTATGTATATGAAGTAATGATGTCCCTAGGTTAAAGCATTTAGAAAACATAAGCAAGGTTAAAGTTTTTGGTAAAAGAATTTCGGTTAAAGTATTTCTAAGTTCGTAAAAGGTCAAGGTCAAATTATCAAGGACCTTGATTTCTCACAAAAGCCTATCTCCTAATGAGTATGTATATGAAACAAGGTTAAAGTTTTTGGTTAAAGTTTTCAGTTAAAGTTTTTATAAGTCCACAAATGGTAAAGGTCAATGTCAAATTGTGAAGGACCTTGGTCTCTGGTAAAAGCCTATCACCTGGTGAGTATATATATGAAGCTATGATGTCCCTAGGTTAGAGCATTAAAAACATATATGCATGGTTAAAGTTTTTGGTTAAAGTTTTTTGGTTAAAGTTTTTCTAAGTCCACAAAGGGTCAAGGTCAAGGTCAAATTGTCAAGGACCTTTGTCTATGGTGAAAGCCTATCACCTAATGAATGTGCATATGAAGTAATGATGTCTCTAGTTTAAAGCTTACAGAAAATATAAGCAAGGTTAAAGTTTTTTTGGTTAAAGTTTTTGGTCAATTTTTTTTTGAAAGGGTCAAGGTCACAGTCTAAAGGTCATTTCGACATGGATGTTGGTCTCAAATGAAAGCCTATGCCCTAATGAGTGTTTCTGTAAAAAATAGAGCCTCTAGGATAAATATTGATAGAAATGAAAAACTTTAACCTAATGCGGACGCCGACACCGACGCTGACGCCGACGCTGACGCCGACGCCGACATCCGAGAGTATGACAATAGCTCTTCCGAGACTTTCGTCCCGGGCGAGCTAAAAAGGATAAGATCAACAGCTTCATTAAAAATAAAAATAAAAATAAAAAAAAATAAAAATGGTGTAACCAATCCCAAGTTTCATGTACATTATTGGATTTTGTAAGCGTATTATACGTTTGCTAAGACATAGAAATATATTCATAGAACCTGTATGCATAATTTAATAAATTGAAGCAATATATTTTGCTTATTTTGCTCATCTTGAACAAAATTAGCAATATTGGATTACCTCCCTTTAATTTCACTCAAAACTTGCTCCACGCACTCATTTAATTTCATTCCAAACCATTCATGTTGTCAATTTCACGATGTTCTTAACTTTTCAAGAATTCAACGAACACTTGTTTCTTCAACGTCATTATGTTATTACTTTTCGTGCTATATACAACAGGGTGTATAAACCACGTGACTTTTTTGGAAAAGGAGGGGAGGAAAATCGCTCGCTTGAGGTAACATTTTTCGCGATTATTTCTTAAATACGGAACAGATTGACACCAGACAAAGACGACGGTCTGGCAATTTTGATTTCACGTCCCTACATATTATATATGTTTGTTTGAAAATACCCTTAATTTTCAGAATTAGTTCCCCAAAGTTCGAAACACGCAAATTTTAAAATCGTCCGAAGGTGAGCAAACCACGGAGATCTGGAGAAAATGCAACATGTTGGCGTAAACAAGGCGTTTTTACGCAAAACACACCCTTAGAATTTTTTTGAGGGATCAAAATTAAAAGACCGCAACCTTTAAACGCTTGGTAATTGTTTTTAATCCCTGAAAATCGACATTTTGCTTTTTACGTCCGGTGGGGAGCAACTCTCCGATGACTCGACAGGGGAGCGGTTTTATTATCTTAATTAATACTGCTTATTTTGCAATAGAACCTCTTGGAAACTAATGCTTTACATCTATTTATAATATGACCTACGTCGCGGGAGTGAAATAAACCCGATGAATATTTTTGATATTACACGGGTGTTATTACACTTGTAGAATAACTATGCAAATGAGCTCAGAGCGAATAACAACGCTATCTTGTAACGGCGAAAATGACGTCTTAATGTCAATTTTGTGACGTCAGTTTTAAACGGCGTTATAAGTTTCGAGGAAAATCTGAAATGATGAATAACAGGGATTTTGACGATTTTTCACAAAAATTCGGGTCATATTATAAATCGAGTATCAAATTTGTGCTCATTAAATACCGAATTTATTAAACTCGTCATCTAAAACAGATAAAAACTCGGCGCAGCCTCGTTTTTATCTGTTTATAGCTGACTCGTTTGATAAATTCGGTATTCCATGACCACTCATTCAATACCCTATTTAATCCTTTTTTCGAGATTGTTTACTGCATTTTTACGCCCTCAATTCCCTGACCATCGATTGTCTCGCCGGCTTTCATGTCATTTTATTCGTCCGGCGAGGCACAACGGTTTGAGCGTCCGAATTCCCTTTACGGAAATCTAATTTGTGTATTTCGACGTACAGATTTGCAATACATACCCTTGCGCCCCAGAGATAGCTTTGTTTTTGTTTCATATATATTGTGTACGAAATGACGTTTTTTAAAGTGCTTTATATTTCTACCAAAATATTGATTTGAATATTCTTGCTGTCGTCCATCGGGTCTTCTCATTGAAGGTATTTTCAGGTCGGCTGTTTCAGAATAATTTTTTTTTGTTAATAATGAGAAGCGCTATGATCATCCAATTTGAATACGAGGTTTAAAATTACAGTACGTAACTAGTATCGCTGAAAAAGTAGACTAAACACATTTCGAAAATGTTGAGAAAAGCTTTTTAAAAATTACATTCTTTATCTAGTCGAGTTGATATGATAATATATGTCATGGTTCATTTCAATTTCCACAAGATGTTATTATGTACACTGTTTTTAAACGCCGTGTATTAAAGGTTTGCATGAAAGCATCTCTTAAAGACCCAAACTAAAAGACATTCGGCAAAAATATCGTGAAAGATGAAGAAATCGCATGTTACAATGTATTTCTTTGATCAGTTATTCGATAGTTCAAATTATTCAATAATTCGAAAGTAAAGTGTTGTGCGAGAAAAAGTTTTCCACCTTCCGATAGTTGATCACTAACACCTTTGTCTACTCAAGTGGTACCCCAGTGTCAACATTTGATGACACAGAACTTACAGACAAAATCATGTTCAGATAGCATCTAAAATAAAAAGATAAATAACGATTAAAGGTACAGATTCTTCGACATTCTACTCTTTGCTATATAGAGTTCGAATTTAAACACTTACAACGGGCTTTCCAAGTGGTTCTATTTTTATACCCTTATTGTATCCATGTTTACTAGGAATAGTACTTAGTGGCTGTGCTTATATAATTGATCTGTTTTGACTTGTCTTATTACAAAAAAATACAATCAAAAATAAGTCAGACTTGAAAAGAAGAAAAGAATTTTCAAATTTTTTAATCATAAGTCCAGATTTATTTACTTGTTAATCACGGGGATACGAAATGCAATCTGAATTTTACAAGATAACAATTTGGTTTATTAGAGCCGATATGGACCTATCATAGACTGTTGTACTGTACATTTTCGTCTAAAACAAATGTTTTTTGTCATCAACATGTGCAGAAAATCTACATGAACACTATGTATAGTCTGGATGGGTATGCCTAAAATACGAATATGACATTTTCGGCGAAAATGAGCTAATATAAACTTTTCATAATAAAACAACTGATATTAATGCAGTGTTCCCCCCCCCCCCCAAAAAAAATGGGGGGTGATTTACCCTAAACTGAAGGCTGTACCTCCAATTTTTGCAGACAGCCTTCTTTATGTTATATAGAGGGGGTACATGCATGATCTAAAATACCCATTTTTACCCCCAGATTGACAAGGCAGCGGGAACACTGTAATTATACTCAAATTGGTCATAATAGATATTATTCTAGAATGTGCATGTACATAAAAGTTTATTTAAATATTTTCTTGGTCATAATAGATATTATTCTAGAATGTGCATGTACATAAAAGTTTATTTAAATATTTTCTTGGTCATAATAGATATTATTCTAGAATGTGCATGTACATAAAAGGTTATTTAAATATTTTCTTGGTCATAATAGATATTATTCTAGAATGTGCATGTACATAAAAGGTTATTTAAATATTTTCTTGGTCATAATAGATATTATTCTAGAATGTGCATGTACATAAAAGGTTATTTAAACATTTTCTTCTTTTATTTATTAAACGATGGTTTTTGTACAATCAGAAATTAGCGTAAACACTCATCACCACAAAAACAACTAGTATTCTGCGTAATTAATGAACTGGCAGGGCGGGGCTTAACCGTGGCGTATTTTGGCGAGTTTACTTTTCAATAGTTTGGGTTCGTTCAAATTTTAGTCGGTAATCATAGTTAACGCGTGCAAATAACTGTATCCTAAAATTTAAAGGATTCACGTGCTTTGATAGAGTGAACACATTTTATCGTTTGGTTACCAAGGCCTCGTAACTTCAGCGTGATTAAGCTGAAGTTTCGAGGATTTGGTTACCAATCTACGATTTAAGGTCTCGGGTTATTTATGTCGACTCTCTTTAGAAGTAGGTTATTTTAGATAAAAGCTGATTTCTCTTAACCTTAAGTGCAACGACCCGTTACTTAGGCTCCGCCCTGCCAGGGCATTAATCATGGATAATATGACCGCTACTGTTTTGATGAAGAATAAGTATTTCTTTTTATTTCTTTTTTGTTGTTGTTGTTTTTGAATTTTTTATACTTTTGTTTCGCTTGTTCAGACGATACAACAATAAAAATGAAAATTAATAATAAAAACAATGCAGTTATCATTTAAAAATCTTGATATGACTATCTTTTGGCGTACACGTACAAATAAACAATAATAAATAATGAATAATATTTTATTATTTAGGGAAAAATGTTAAGATACATACAAATATGTACAAATCTTATTTTCAACACGGCCTTCTGAAAAGAAAAAATATAACAATACAAATTTAACCCTCTCTCTCTCCCCCTCTCTCTCTCTTTTCTCTCTCTCTCTCTCTCTCTCTCCCTCTCTCTCTCTCTCTTCTTCTCTCTCTCTCTCTCTCTCTCTCTCTCTCTCTCTCTCTCTCTCTCTCTCTCTCTCTCTCTCTCTCTCTCTCTCTCTCTCTCTCTCTCTCTCTCTCTCTCTCTCTCTCTCTCTCTCTCTCTCTCTCTCTCTCTCTCTCTCTCTCTCTCTACGGTTTTCGGTTTGGCGAATATGATTCTTCACGACGGATATGACTGGGCATCATAACTGTTATTAGATTATTATTTTGATGAAATGCCTAATAAAGTATAAATCTACAAGTCAAATTGGTAACTAGGTTAAACAGTAAAGCCTAGTTTACATTTGCCACGGTCGCCGTACGATATCGCAGCCTGCGATTTTTCTTACGAATTTTTGGACATCGCAGACAGCTACGGTCTGCGGCGTATGTGTTCACAATGCCGCACGGTGACCGTGCGATTTTGAAAATATTTGAGGGGGAACATACCTTAATGAGACCGTACGGGTCCCGTGCGATATAGCAAGGTAATCGTGAGGTTCCCGTGCGGAGATCGCACGGGTTCCGTACGGATATCGAGAGGATGCCGTGTGGTCATTGCACGATTCTACGGGTTTTATTTTGGATGTTTGATAGTTAAGATATCGTACGATTTCCGCGCGATCATCGCAAGGCTTCCGTGTGGCAACCGTGCGGTGTCTGCACTAGGCTACGGGCTTGCGATTTTTAAAGATGTGTATAACATTTTTATAAACGAGATCGCAGGTGTCTGCGGTGCCCGAAAGACCTTGCGATGATCGCACGGGCACCGTATGTCATCGCACGAGCACCGCACGATTTTATGCTTACGGCGAGATACGGGCGCCGTACGGGCTCCGTAGGCAAAATGTAAACTAGGCTTAAAGTCTTGTTCGCAACTCATTCAGGCAGTTTCGACTGACGAAAAAATGAAATTCTGGTAGCCTTTTACACGAAGTCAATCAACTGAAAAAAGTATTTAATTATAACTCGATGATGCTAAACATAAATAACGAAAGTGTGTTAAAAAAGGTTTAAATATTCGTTTAAACGCCTTGATCATAAAACGAAAGTCATATTCGCCAAATATGTCATATTCGTATTCTAGTCATGCCGGTCTGGATCCACACCGACGAATCGCCATTTCCAAAATAGATATACATGTTTAGTAACGTGTTTGATGACTCTTTGTTTGGAAGCGTTTATCACAAGGATTTATTGACCAACGAATTCAGTGTTATTTCACCATCTTGTATAGATTCATTCACATTCGCATACACATTTTAAATATTTGTTACTTGTTCGCGCATCTGTATATCAAAGTTAACGATTTCAGCTGGAACAGACTTTCTATTCAAAACATTTTCTTTTTATTATCAATTCCCATTTCGTACTATTTCGTAAATGAATTAATTATATACATAAGCGATAATTGGTAAGTGTATATTTTCTGCATATGGGTAAGTTACCATTTTGTAGGCTATTTGATGTCGATTCTACTAAAGCTTTTTTCCCGTTTTAGCTATAAAAATACAAAAATCATATGCTTCACATGTTTTGAAACAAACAAACAATAGTAAGCATGGTTAGATATAAATTCTTGCGATCTTTCCAATTTCAGACATTGCTATGAGTACCCTTTGACAACGGCTCTCATGTGGAGTCATCGGAGAGTTGCTCCCCACCGGACGTAAAAAGCAAAATGTCGTTTTGCGGGTATAAAAATACCATTTCCAAAACGTTTAAAGGTTGTGGTCTTTTACTTTTGACCCCTCAAAAATATCCTAAGGGTGTGTTTTGCGTAAAACGCCTTGTATACGCCAACCTGTCGTTTTTCTCCAGATTTCCTTGGTTTGCTCACCTTCGGACGATTTTACAATTTGCGTGTTTCGAACTTTGGTGAACTAATTCTAAAAATTAAGAATATTTACAAACAAACATATATATATATGAAGGGACGTGAAATCAAAATTGCCAGGCCGTCGTCTTTGTCTGGTGACAATCTGTTCCGTATTTAAGAAATAATCGCGAAAAATGTTACCTGAAGCGAGCGATTTTCCTCCTCTCCTTTTCCAAAAAAGTCACGTGGTTTATACACCCTGTAAAAGGGACGTATAAAAAGTTGGCTACAATTTTATATTTTTTCAGATTGGGGAAACACCCAGCCTTCAAACGGTGGTGAAAACTGTGTGGTAATGTATGGTCCTGACTTCTTTAAGTGGCACAACACAGATTGTGGAACAAATGCTTACGTCGTATGTGAAAAGTAAACGATTATACATGTAGAATTATACTGCCTGTATGTGAGAAATAAACCAAGATAACATTATCTATCTTACAGTTACCGTGAGTGACTTGATTGAGAAATAAAGGACATTTACATAACATATAGTTACTGCGAATGTTGAGTGAGAAATAAAGGGCATTAACATAATATCTATATATAGAGTTTTTCGTAAAATGAGTAAAAAATAAAGAAGACTTACATAACATATACATGTAGTTACTTTGTATGTTGTGCGAGCAATAATATACATTTACTAAACATCTCACGATCATTTTTGCGTACGTTAAACCAAATTTGATTCTACAGTAGTTACTAGATATGGAATTCTGCCATACATCATCTAAAGACGTTTCAAATGAGATATTGTAAGGCAGAATCCAACAATGCATGAAAACTTCAGGTACGATTTTATGCTTTTGACTTACGATTATTTCTTTTGAAAGAACGTTAGTAAACGCCTTAGGTCTTTAAACAAACTGCAACTAAATGTAAGTAACATATGATTAGTCTTACTTTTTTAGTATTAACCATTTCATTTGTATTTCTAAATGTGATATCCTAAACTTCTATGCCAAACGTATATTTCTTGGTTTAGAAACATACCTCCCCGACGGCGGCACTCATTCTTTCCGAATCGTAGACCTATGTGAGATAGCAGCTGGAGGCTAGGAAAGGATGTGATGGTAGTACTGGTGAGAGAAATACCAGGAGTCCATTGTCAGGTGCTACAGAGCCGCCATATAACTTAAAATTTTTGAAAGCGGCGTAAAACTCCATTCAATCAATCAACTAGAAACATGCCCTGCGTTCGGGATGACAAAACGGTTCAAACTGTTTGCCAATTATACCCCGCTTTGCTAATGCGCTCGTGTGTACTGTTTTGTCATCCTGAATGCATGGAAGGTGAGTAGGCTTTATTATTAATTTTATTTCCATAAATACTCTTTTTTAAATTTTCGGTCATCTGACCTTCATCAAGAACAACACAATATGATTAAGAGACTACATCTTCATCTTTCCTCCACTACACTTTGTAGAAAAAAAATGTAATGGAGGAATGATAAAGATGTAGTTTCTTAATTATATTGTGTTTTTCTTGATGAAGGTCAGGTGACCGAAAATTTGAGAAAGAGTGTTTATGGAATTAAAATAGAGTAACATGGATTCCCTGTGGAATATTATTTTTTAAGTCGTAAATTTATCATCAATGATTTAGAAATAAGATGAACGACTGCACGTACGCCGTCAATATCTGGAAAGATTAAATTCCGATTCAAATCAAACATTTCAGTGATGGCATTTGAGGAATTTAATCAAAGCTTGTATATGTGCGAGTGTACTTCGAAACAACTTTTAGCCCAAAGTATTTCTTTCCAATATACTTTTCCAAGTTATTTCTATAGCAAACACTCTGGTTAATGATGAATGTCATTTTTTTCATGTGTGAACGAGAGAACAATTGAAGGAAACTAGTTGATAACAAGGTGAATTGGCAGGTTCAATGTTTTAGGAATGATGTAGGAATGAACTTGAATGAATGTGATCAGAAAGTATTGAATGATTATTTAATGGAAGAAAAACCTGCGATAAGTTCGTCCAATTAAGGAAAAATGATCGCTTATTTCGTTTAAATAAAACAAATATACGTGTAAATCTATAAAAAGTTTTGTGTGTCATCTGTGACCAACCAGTAGATTCTAATTCCACTGCAACCAATAAAATAACGGAATGGTTTGGACCATTGGTGTGGAAACGATGTTGAACGTTTTTGAACGGTTTCTGAGCGTAACAAAATGTTCTATTGAGTGGAAGGAATGATTTATTAATTGATTGAATGGAGTTTAACGCCGCTTTCAACATTTTTTTCAGTTATATTTCGACGGCTGGAGCACCTAAGAATAGTTTTTTGGTATTTCTCTCACCTGTACAACCACCACATCCTTTCCTAGCCTCCAGCTGCTATCTCACATAGGTCTACGATTATCAACCCATTGGTGAGAGACAAATAGTCGGAAAGAATGATTGCCGCCGTCGGGGATCGAGCCCGGGAACATTCCTGTGCGTGGAAGGAATGATGACCGGGTGATTTAGATAGGAGTGATTTAGATTTTATTATGCTTCAAATGGTCCAGTGGAGGCAAATAGTTAATCACAATGTGAAATTGACAATCATTCCGATCAAAACCAGTCAAATTCACCCCATCAGCACTCCATTCATTCATTTTAATCTCTCTCCAATAAAAGAAAGAAGAAATTATTCAAAACGCAACCAAATCATTCAAAATTTCAAGTAGATCAGATAAAGTTCTGCGTGATTTTATTGGATGGTGTTGGTTATTAGGCATATGATTTGTCCGTAAAGGCACGAATAAGGAAGATACGTAGATTTGATAAAGCGATGTAAAAAGGTATTGCTAATTTCGACTGAATGGTGGATTATGTTTTACTTCCCTTGAAAATCATTCAAAACTCGATCATCACACTAGTGTAGTATTGTAGTTTTCTTTGAATTTCAAATAGCGCGATCGTGCAACATTTTCCGATCGACTTGATAGATATTTTCTTTATATGCTTCGATTTTTCCAAATGCCGTTCTTGAAAGCTCCAACACAACCCCCGAGATTTTATTCGAAACATCACAATTCCTTTAGAAAAAATGGGCATTGTAAGAGAGCAATGAAAAAACTGACCGAAAATACCGAATATTTTACTTTATGGCTGAAAAGTCCAAATCAAAACCAAAGGTGATTTATGTAAGCATTTAATTTACTCGAAATCTTAACATTCTGGAAAATAAAACAAGTTTAGTGACGGAAGGACGGAATGACGGAACCGGAATGACGGAATGACAGACGGAGAGCATTACTATATCCCCTTCGCCGAAAACGGCGGGGGATAATGATAATGGCGTTGATTTGGTGGGGATAGGGATTTCTTATAGCTCTAAGTTTCCTGACAGTCAGTCAAAAATGGTCGATTTTGACTTCTAAAGAGGTAGTGGTGTTTTATTAGATCATGGGGTTCTATTAGAATTTTTACGGTCATGTTGAAAAAAAAATATAAGCAAAAAGGTTAGGTTGTAGATCAATTTTATTGAAAACTGAGATATGTATTGATGAAAGCAGGGGGCTGGGGTAATCTCATATCAGATCAATTTCCGATCGTACGTGTTTTATTTAAGTTTTTATTCAAACGTTTATCAAAGCCTTGTTAAATCGTAATGTTTGTTTCCAGGAATTTCTACTGGATAGGGTTCGAAAGCACCTTTACACCAGTGGCGGAGCCAAAAGGAGTTTGGGGGGTTCAGACGAACCCCTCTTTGTGGCCTATTTATTCATTGTCATGGGTTAATTCAATTAAAATTGTCTGATGTTAGGGAAACGAACTCCAGGCTTTTGTACGGCGTCAACGAAAAGGGCCCCAAGGGTGCCCTAGTAGACTCATAAGGGCCTTCTTTTAAGGTTTTTTGTGTCTGCATGCTTTAAATATAGATTTATCCTAATGATATCAGGTCACATGATCACATGGCAGCCGGATCTTCTTTTGCGGCTGTTAGGTCTAAAAAAAGAGCCCCCTCCCCGGCCTTAAACATTTTTTCTTTTGAGTTTGAAAGTCACTTTCTGTTAAAAATGTTTTACTAGATTCCACTAACTTCAAAAATGAAATCGCGATTACATCGATGACGTAGTGGATGGCGTATTGTATAAAATTATGACGAAGCTTAACTTAAATGTTAAAATTTGACATTGAAAACTGTCAGGATTTCTAAACATTTATCTGGATGGATTCAACACAGATTAAATTCGACCGAGGGAGGTTTCTGAGATAAAAGCCAATAAAATCTTCAATCTCAAGCCACCAACCATCTTTTTATTCATTATTTCATAAAAACTATCCGCATGTTGTTGTGCAAATATTGAAATAGTCTATGGCTTTGCTACACATGGTGCTGGATATATATGAACCTTTGGGGATCAACTTCAGAAAAGGATTTAAGACTGTTTAGATCAGTCTTCATTTTTTTCTGAAGTTTATGTCCAGGGGATCCAACAAACCACCTATTTCAGAAATCCCGAATCCGACATTGTACTCGCGTATTGAAAGTTTTGACACCATTTTAACTATTCTTTTGTATCATTGCTATATTGTTTTTGTAAAGTTCGTAATAATAATAATAATAATAATAATAATAATAATAATAATAATGATAATAATAATAATAATAATAATAATAGTAATAATAATAATAATAATAATGATAATAATGTTTCCTGTTTGTACATATTTTGTTGATTCCATAATATTCTTTCTATCCTTTCAATTTTACTAGTAGATTTATATGCATAAATCATTCATGTAAATCTACACTGTAAACACGGACGAACAATGCGAAAAAGATTAAATTTCTTGTAACAACCACAATTTTTACTCGAGGATAACGCGATAAAGGGTCGAACATGACTCTTATTTCCATCATGGTCCAAACTAATTCAGATTTTTCTCTGCACATAGAGAGAGAAAGGGGCAATGTGTTCTTATCACTGTTACCCACTTTTACAGCTGGGTTGGCTGGGGCTCTGTCTGTAAAGTGTCATACCCAAATTCACTACCCGCCTCCGGTTGGGCTCGAATCACCAACCACCAGGGTACTAGTCAAGCGCATTAACCACTCGTCCAGCGAGTCAGACACGAGTCTTGTTCTTATTATGTCTTTGAACATACTTTCGGTGTGAGCTACCTACCAATCCATCAGGAAATGTGCAACATTGTGTAGATCGTGATATACCAATTAAGATAGATAATCATATATTGTAACACATGGCAGAATCCCTGGTGATTCCAATGAAAGTCGAATTTTTCATTTCACAGCGATGGTATCTGGTTTAAAGGGCACCAACAGGCAATTCCCTAGTTTATAATGAATAGCTCACGAAGAAAAGAAGTTCGTTTAGCTAGAAATTCTTGGCAATTTGACTAAGAATCTTTGTAAAAAATGCAATTGTTTGACTTGAACTATTGAATACAATCGAAATACTGTTGTATATAGACGTATCGGTCAAAAGTATCTCCGCAGATTGTTTACATTTTCATTTGAGCCTGTGCGTGAGATTTCCAATAATTTCAAATGTGCGCAAAGCAAAGACTCTGGCCAGTCTGTGCATTTGTACAGTCTTACCAGAGTCTTCACTATGCGTTTTATAGACATATAAGGTCTGAAAGCATATGCAGACAGTTCGACAATTTTCTAGTTATAATATTTAACTGCCTAGGCAGCTAAATGTTTGCACTCCACCCGGATGTCAAATTGTTGGAAATGTCAATCACAGACTCATTTGATGCATTCTTAATTCATGTTTACCTTCACCAAACGTCATTAGATAGAAAACCGTTTATTCTGTCAAAAAATTGTCCCAGTTTTCTCATTTTTGAGGGCTACGCGATGACGTACGAAATCTGTACGACAGAAGTCATAAATAGTAATTTTGTTAATGATATTACCTACGTCGTGGAAGGGAAATAACCCCGTTTAATATTTTTGATATTTTACGGGTGTTATTACGCTAGTAGAATAACTATGCAAATTAGCTAAATAGAGAATAGATGGTTGGTGTCTTGAGATGGAAACATTTATCTGGGAAGGCGTAGAAATTTATCTGGTGAGCCGGAGGTAAACCGAATAAATACCGTAGCCGAGTCCGATAAACTTATTAGATCTATTGAAGTCGCAAACCATCTATTCTTTTTATCACCTTACAATCTATTTTTAAAGTCTATTCGATAATTTTTTCGAAAACTTACCCTTTTCTGATTTTCAATACTGACTGCTCATTATAAGCGTAGATGGGTGGATGAATTGAGGTGATCGCTTAACGACTAAACAATTATTTGTAAGGATTTCTGATGCTGTAGTAAGAAAAAATTTAACAAAAGAACACTTAAGCAATACTTTCATACCTTTATGATTAAATAGATGTGAATTGGGTGATTTCCTATTCAATCGCCATCTCAAACGTCCATTTTATATTTCAAGTTCTGTTGTCATGTAGCTGAAAGCCAACCTGATTTAAATGCCTTTCTTGCTGCTAATCAGAGGACGCACATAGATTGAGATCAGATGCAAAACTGCTATCTCCGAAATCATCCTTGGTCGAATAAAATCTGCGTTGAGTCCATCCAGATAAATGTTCAAAAATCCTGACAGGTTTCGAGACCGAATATACCCACGCAAGTGAAGCTTCCTCACAATTATATAGATTATGTCATCAGTGATGTACTACGTCACCGATGTTGTCTCGATTCGTTTTTTTTTAAATAAGGTTATCGAGTGAAAGTATCTTTAATAGAAAACAACACTCAAATTAAAAAGAAAAAAATGAGTTAGGGAGGACTTTTTTTCAGTTTTTTTATTATGTGCGTTTAGAGACATTTTAGCATCTAGCAATAAACCGTTTCAAAATCTATATTTTTTTTGCTGACGTCAAATGTAGCGTAAGAACGTTTTCAGCGAGAATTGAGTCTATGTCGGCAAGCCAATAAAAGTAGGTGTGGTGCTATCAATACTGCAAAGGCGGACGATCTGTTAATCATTAGCACGTTAAAATAACGATTTATAAGCCAAATTTCTAAAAGAAAATTGCGGTTTTAATATTTGCCGAATCTACTGTAACTCGTCAACCGTCCTTATGCTTGAATTTCCAGGTTTATCCTCTTCCACGCAGATTTTCACCATAATCACAAGATGGATACAAAGCTACCCACTCTTTAACCATGCATTGTGAGAAGGTGACGAAAGATCTTTTAGACAAAATTTAAAACCGATTTCTAGTGAGGGCACTGTTGTAGAGCTCTCTTACAAACTGGGTACTATTATCCATTATGGAAAAACCATGTTATTCTTGTGAATTTTTTATGGTCTTGTCGTATCTGCTTGATAACGGCCTCTGATATCATCACTATTTCATCCCATATATACGGCTATATGGTTGTTCTACAAAAAAGAAACAAATAAACATTAAAATCGTATACACATTTTAAATTATTTGAATATATTTTTGTTGGCGTTTCTTTTGGAGTTAATTATACTTATAAGCCACCCCCCCCCCCCCAGTCGTATTAAAGATAACTGTTGGAAGTATATAAATCGGAAGTTATTTTCGCTGAAATAGAGTAGCTGTTTCAATTAAATTAATCGAAACAACAATTCTGATTGGGTAGAATTGACTTCCGGGTAAAAGTAAGCCAATTGTTAGCTTTTATACAACCGACCCAGACTTATATTTCGATGTTCCATTTAATACCGAAACAAGTCAATCTGAGAGACTGGATGTAAAATGTAGACAAACCCAAAATAGTTATTTCACTTTCTAGCAATTGTAAAAACAATGTTTGGTTATGGTTATATTGAAATATCTAATAGAAAGGTATAGGTTCTGTCGATTTGTCTCAGAGGTTTCCACAGAGTTAACCCACATAGAAATCAAGCGGATTATAAGAAGTAATTATACTCGTGTTCAGGCAAATATGTCGTTTACGTACTTTTAGATAAATCTACAAAAAAAGCGCACATAACTTACAGCTGTAAGAATGAAGGCGTTACGGTGGTAATCGTCTTACGAAAAAAAAAATAACCGTAAGTCAAAATCACAAATCGTACCTGGTGTTTTCATTCATAGTTAGATTCTGTCTTGCAATATCTCATTGGAATCGTTTTTAGAAAACGATTCCAATAAGATGATGCATGGCAGAAAACTATATTTAGTAACTTCTGTTGAGGCAATTTAGTTTTTGACTTACGCAAAAAATGATCGTAAGGTGCTTCGTAAATAAGGTCTTAGGTATCTTTCTGCTACGATTTAAAATCAAGAAGGAATGATTCTATGCTTTAATTGTATTACGGCGCGGAAGAGGGTTAAAGGTTGATGGATGGTTTTGACCACGGGTTTTCGTGTATGTTTGTTGTTTTATACTGACAGCTCGACGTGTTAAAACAGTTATCCTGGAATTATAAGTATGGAGGCCCATACGGATTAAATAATTGGCACCATGTTTCGCGCCATTTTCTGTTGCTCTGCACGTCATTGTAACAGCTCAGTATTTTCACACTAGTTGTTTAAACTTAATACTTTGAACCAAATTGACTTAAAACGCCATTTAGATTAAAATAATGGCTTAGACGAATATATAAGACTTATGCGGGATGTTTTAGAAATAATTCAAATAAAGCTCCGATTTTTTCAAATCGTCCCATTTCTACATTGAAAACAATAATCTAATCTTATTGCTTTATTGGCCAGCGTTGATTTGGAAGCGTATGCTTGGTAAGTGAAGACTATCAAATCTGTTTCTAAATCAATATGTTAGTTTTATTAAAGGGCGGTAAGAACCTTTTTGAACGAAATGAGCGATATCACATTACCGATCTTTGATTTTATTTGAAAAACGCTTAAACGCTTACACCAACCATTCAATATCATTCCGAAATAATTCCAAAATTATCCACCTCGTCGATCTCGTAATGTTCTTAAGAGGATAACTATTTAACCTTAATGACCAAGTTGATTCACCATACAACATCAGACCCTCCTCTCTACCTTTAAGTCTGTAGTATTGGGGAATCACGGATAGAAGCCCCCAGTAAAAACAAATCATAAAATGTGTTAATCATTTTAGGAACAAATTTATTGCGCTCATCATCTCTATATCCGCTGGGTTTAGTACCAATATACTAGTGGTTAAGTGGGCTTTGTGTTTTCTCGCGTTTTGTTTGGAAACTATATGGAAATATTCGTTTATTTACACTTCTTTCTTGAAACCGTTCACTGTTTCCTTTAATTATAAGAATAAAATATATAAAATAAGTATATATAATTTATAATTCAAGAAAATCTACACAATACAACATATCCTTGATTGAGAGTTTAAAAGGGATAAAAAGAACATCAAAAATACTTACTTCAATTAGATAAATGCCCTCAGTTTAGGTGCTTAATTTGCAAACAGCGCACTTTTGTTATTCTGAACGCAGGGCTCTTCGGAAGAAATAAAAAAGGAGAAGAAATGTATTATTGTAAATATTAATATTAGCTTAAAAGTTTAAAAATATCTTATTATTAAAACTGGTTACAATAAACACAAGTATTTTTTTCCTCGTGATATTTTTTAACCAACAGGTTTTCTTTTGTAAACAGTTGCGTGCGGAACCATGATTTTTATCAATTTTTATTACTAAAATATAAATGAAATAACTATAAGACTGGCAAACCTAATTCTTGGATTACGACAAGGTTTATAAACGCTATTTAGAAATAAAGTCAAACTCATTCGATTTTGCAATTTGACCGTGTTTATGTTTTTTTTATAGAACTTGCAATTAATTGCAGTTTTGATTGTACATAAGTGACCGTCAGGCGAAAAGGGTCATCTGAGAAGTGCGTATGCGCAGACTGACTTGGATCGAAACTTTTCGCACTTCGCTTATTCTCTGAATCTAGAATGATTAATCTACCTTCCCATGAAAGAATTATTGAAATGCGACCTCTGGTTGGCATGTACTTGAACCAATCTCCTTTTCAAACGTTTATTTTACGGAGTTTCCAGATGGTCGCTTTTCGCGGGACGGGTCACAAATATATAAAATATAGAACTTGCGTGCAAAGCTGGGTATAATTTGCAATCTGTTTGCACCGTCTTGTAATCCTGAACGCAGAGCTGGTTAGATTTCCCGGACTACACATGCAAGCGAGGTTCGAAACTTTTCGCTCTTGGATGATTTTCTATATCTAGAATGATCATTCAACCTTCATGTAAAAGAATTATTAAAATGCCAGTCAAGAACGACCTCTACTAGAAGATGTTATTTTTTTTCAAATAAGTATTGTTCATAAGTTCCAAGATGGTATCCTTCGTTCGGCGGGTCGAAGAGGGTTCGAAAAAGTAGTCATTATCCGTTACAGTTTTAGGGTAGAAAATATTCGGTGAACTCTGTTCAGCATTCGCGATATATTTTATTAGTGTTTTTAGTCAGTAATTAGCCAATAATTGTTGTTCAATATCTGTGGACAAGATGTAACGACACGGATAAACATGTAAACAGTTACCCCAGATCTTTACACCATGGGTCTCCAGGAACGGTGTATGTTCCATTCATGCGGAACAACCGTGATACAGAGATCGAACCAGGTACTAAGGCTGCGAAAACCAGCACAAAATAAGGTAAGAAAATAACTCCATTCTTACTCACAGTTATGAACATCGCGAGAGTGAATGACCTAGGCCTAGGATTTATTTTTGAGTGAAATTGAATGTGTGTGTGGAGCGAGTTTTAAGTGAAATTAAAGGAAGGTAATCCAATATTGCTAATTTTGTTCAAGATGAACAAATTTAGCGATATTAATTACCTCCCTTTTATGAAATATACGTACTTTTCTGTTTGTACGTCTTCTAGGACCAATCAAACACCTGAAAGTCCACACCAGCTGATAAAATCGTAGAATAAATAGATCGATTTTAATCATTGTCGAAAGTCTTGAACGATTTTTAAATGTTTACCATTGATTACGGAGCGTGTTTAGTCGATTTGAGTGAGTGTTTTGAATGAATGAATCGAGAGCTGAGTGAATGATTTAGAATGGTATTGATCGGAATGAGTGTCAGTTTCACGATGTTTTTAACTGTAAATACTGTGTCCACGCACAGTTAACAACATCGTGAGGATGACAAGGTGAATGATTTTGGAATTATTTGGAATAAAATTAAATGAGCTCGATGAGTGTTTTTAGGTGAAATAAAAGACAGATAATCCAATATCGCTAATTTTGTTCATCCTGAACAAAATTTGCGATATTTGTTACCTCCCTTTAATAAAATCACAAACAATTTCTATTTAGAGTTATAATATTAAAAATAAGTTACTTATTTTTTTCCAGAACCAAACAGACGCTTAGAATTTAATTATGTCAGTTGAAACGTGTATTTTCTAGCTTATTTGTTTTGAAAGTCGTTGTAGATCTTATTTTTTTCATTTTCTATTTTTTGTTATTTATGGACGTTTTTGAATAGTTCGAGTGAGTGTTTGGAATGAATGAATGAATGAATGAATGAATGAATGAATGAATGAATGAATGAATGAATGAATGAATGAATGAATGAATGGAGCGCTAAGTGAGTGATTTAGAATGGATTTGATTAAAATGAATGTCAATTTCACGATGTTACTATCTTTAAGACCATAATGTATCTACGAATTTGTGAATACAACCATTTTGTCGTTGACCTTTCACATACATATTTGAATATTGTGTTTGTTGTAGTTTAACAAGAAACTTCATGTTAGTTTGGGTCAATAAAGAATATACCATACTTACAGGTTAAATATATTTTTTTCAAAAATTGCTATTTCAGTAGGTTTTCCTGAAATCGTTACAATTGGCGGTTAAGACAGGTTGACATTAAGCATGAAAGATTTAAACTTTTTAGAGCTTATGTATATATTTGCGTACTAAATTTTTTGATAAATAGTATTTTCAAAAAAGAATGATAAAACGTATGCCATTTTCTCCGTATAAGATTCCAAAATGTATAATTTTCTATTCTATGGAAATAGAATTTCGATAAACCATTTGGTAATTTCTTTGAAAATTGGGTTTTTGTGGCATTTTCCCGTCTTACAATTACCAAAATTAGTGTATCTTTTTACGTTTGAAAGCACATTATGTAAATGCAATTGATCAAAGAGAAATATTCTTGGCAACAGCCATTGCGTACATGTATAAGGTCTTTCAACATATCTATGATTTATAGCATACAGATGACATAGAGCTCATACAAGGCGATAAGCAAATATAATCATTTTACTGAAAATGGCTTATACCATCAAAGGGCACATAATTCTAGCATGAAAACGAGCACGTAAAGGTACCTTCAAATTTTGATAAAATGACTATACAATGTTAATATACAACATATGTGAACAAGAAAAATTCTCAGGGCGGAGAAAATGAACCTGTGTGTCCATTGCTACCTTAAATAAAGAATAACAAATTTGTGTTCATTAAATACCATTTTTAACTCGTCCTCTAAAATAAGACAAAACTTGGCAAAACCTCGGTTTTATTTATTTATGGATGAATCGTTTCAGGTAGTGGATAGTTTCGCGACGTTCTGGAAGCAATGATAGCAACCGAGGTTTCCTAATGATTTAATTACAGTTAGTTACATCGTGAAATTGACAAGGTGAATGATTTTTGAATAGTTTAGGAATGGAATTGAATGAGTGCGTGGAGCGAGTTTTGAGTGGATTTAATAGGGGGTAATGCAATATCGCAAATTTATTCAGGATGAACAAAATTAGGGATATTGATTACCTCTCTTTAACAAAATATGCACACAACTTCTATAGATAGCTTCCTAATCGCCAAGAACGCTTACAATTGAAATTATGTCAGTGAAATCGCGATTTTTCTCTATCCAAATTTATTATGAATGACGTTGGTGATTCTATATTTTTCAGTGGATATGAACGTTTTTCGATCTATTTGAGTGAGTGTTTGAAATAAATGAATGAAGCGGCACTGAGTGAGCGATTTTGAATGGTTTTGATGAAGGCGAATGGCAATTTCACGATGTAGCTAACTGCAGGACCATCGGCCAAAATGGTAAAATTGACGAATTCCGAAATGATGCGTAACTATTACGGTTCAGCTACCTTAATTAATTCGGTAAATCTTTACCACCCATTCAATATCCTCTAAGTATCCGAAGATTCGTCCTGCTGTTAGATATTCAATAAAAAGTACTGAGGGAAATAGAAGAAAGGCATTCCAATCGCAATCGTTAAGACTTCGCTTATTGATGTTAATTGGTCGGACCACGACAAAACGGAATAAATTCTTATGAAATGTCACTAACATTCATTCGACATCCCAACAAAAAAAATCATTATTCTGGTTTATTAGATCCTTGTAAATGTAAAGAAAATCCTATATATTTTTTTTTTTTTTTTTTTTTTTGAATTTTTTCCGATTGTTTTTTTTTTCTATTTTCTTTCTCTTTCTAAAAATAATTTTGAAAAAAAAGTTCATCGAAAAAAAGGCTCTAATGAAAAATATTAACACAGAGACTGTGTGATCTGTATGAGCAGATATGGCTTAACTGTAATCTTATTAAAAGGTAGAAAATTGTCAAAAGACACACTGTTGAATGTTGACTGTGGATAAAAATTGAAGTCTAAATTCAACAAAAGACAATGACTAAAGATAAGCTTGGTTAAGGTACGGTTCTTGTGCACTGCACCCCGTTATCATGACAGGAATGCAGCTGCCAATGTTTAAGTCCATTCCTGCGTTCAGGATGCACGTTAGCGAAGCGCTTTCGAAATGATACCTCGCTTTACACGTATGTGCACGTGCAAAGCGGGGCATCATTTCAAAGCCCTCGTTTAACGCATTTACATCCTGAACGCAGGACAGCCCTACGTTCAGGATGAAAATGTTAGCGATGCGCTTTCGAAATGATACCTCGCTTTGCACGTATGTGAACGTGCAAAGCGGGGCATCATCTCAAAGCGCTCGCGAAGCGCTTTAACATCCTGAACGCAGGGAAGTTTTTTACCAGGCATAGAATTCGCATCAACAAATACTTCCCCAACTCCCATTTAGCTTGATTCTCCAAATCAAATTTCGCTATGTTTTCAAAGATGAAAAAAAAAAACTTTCAAAAAACACGGATTTTTATAATAGATCTTTCACTGATCAAAGAACTACTATATATAATGTTTATAGCCATTTTACTTTAAAATTTTAAATATACAGTCGTATTTTGTTTCTGCGACTAGCTCAATATGAATTTTATGATTCTTGATTTTATATCATCCCATTTTCCTCGCAGCTAAGCTTACATGTAATTTGCCGCATTGTATGATTTTTTTTTAAATATCCTCTTTCATATTTAGATAAGTGCATTCTGTTCGCGTGAGGTAAAGCCACATACTAAAAGGTATCTGTTCACTTGAAAAGGACGTTGATTTAGTAATGATTCTGGAATGAAATTGAATTAGAGCGATGATTTGGCTTTATGTGAAATTAAAGGAGGGTAATGCAATATGGTCATTTTTTAAGGATGAATAAAATTAGCGATATTTGTTAACTTCCTTTCAACAGATGTACATTCAAGTTCTATAACTAGTTTCCCATTTCTCCAAGAACCTTTCAGACGCTTACAAAATTGAATTTTTGTTTTGAATGTGGTTGTTGATCTTATCATTTTTAGTGATTTTGGAGCGTTTTTATAATGGTTTGGCTGGGTGTTTGGAATGAATGAATGGAGCGCTTGGTGACGATGTAGAATGGTCTTGATTGAGATTAATGTTAATTTCATGATGTCACTAACTCTACCTCCCTACAATTCAAACCTCGCTGCGAAAACTCATTCAACTCCAAAATCATTCAACTTTATGATGTTTCTATCTGTAATGTCTTAATCCTTCCCGTTATTCGAAACTTTCGACCAGTCCAATTTGAAAGATGTTGCAGAAATATATATATTTTTAAGGATGAACAAAATTAGCGATATATATATATATATATATCTTATATAAATGTTTGTCACAATCCTAGTCCAATAGGATAGGTGGTGTCCGTGGTCTAGAGGTAGAGCGTCGGCCTCTCGACCCAAAGGTCCTGAGTTCGATTCCCGGGAGCGGCTATCGATCTTGGTTCTTTCATTGGCCCACAAATTCGGCGCGAGTACTGGTAAGCTTTCCAGGAAGCAGAATCGAAAGGGATTTATCTAAGTTGTAAGAACTTGTTTCCCAATCGATGTAAAATAAATAGGTTTAAACCTAAACCTAGTCCAATAATGAAAATATAGAAATATTTTATATTTTCATGACTGAATGAATTATATTAGGGAAATAAAGAGTTATTATATTAAGATAATTTTCGTATGTAACTTTTTTTCATCGAGTATGCACAAATGCTATGTCCAAATTTATTCAGTTCGTTGAAGTATGAGTTGAAGTTCGTTAAAGTTGTTCAACCCGTCAGAGTGCCTCAATGTTGTTAGACAATGAAGATTAAACATTCAAATTCCACAGTTAAGAACATCGTGGAATTGGCTGTCGTTTCGATCAAAATCATTCTGAATCATCTAATCAGCGCTTCATTCATACATACATACATTCAATCATTCATTTCAAACACTCAGTCAAACTAATCCAAAAGGCTTCAAAGTCACTTGATAAGAACAACAACTACATTCAAAATAAAAATTGGTACTCTTAACTTAGCTTTCACTGACAAAATTTAATTTTGTAAGCGTACTACAGTTAGTTACATCGTGAAATTGACATGGTGAATGATTTTGGAATGGTTTAGGAATGAAATTGAATGAGTGTGTTGGTGCGAGTTTGAGTGATGAACAGGATGAACAAAATTGGCGATATTGATTACCCCCCTTTAATAAAATATACATAGAAGTTTTATAGATAGCTTCCTATTTCTTCAAGAATCTATTAGAAGCTTAAAATTTGAATTATGTCAGTGAAATCGCGATTTTTCTATATCAAAATTTATTTTGAATGACGTTGTTGATTCTACATTTTTCAATGGGTTTGAGCGTTTTGAAATGGTTTGAGTGAGTGCTTGAAATGAATGATTGGAGAGCTAAGTGGGCCATTTAGAATGGTTTTGATTGAGGTGATTGTCAATTTCGCGATGTAATTAACTGTATGCGTTCGCGAAGACATAGAACATGAGAAAACTATTCATATAACCTGTAATAAACGTCGCTAATTTTGTCCATTTGTCTAATGAAAAAAATAACTTTGACGATACACTTTAATAAAGAAAAAACTTCTTTTTTTTCGTCAAATGCTTTATATAAAACAGAATTTAACATCGAAAGTAAATTTGAATAAAAAATTAAAATATATTGAAGTCTTTTGAAGAAAATGAAATGCATGTATCATTAATACAATCATATCTTTTTCTGTAAAGATTGTTCATATTTTTTCGTACTTTAATGAAGGTTTCCATTATAAAAGCAATTTCAAATTTCAACTTTGATCTATTTCTATATTTGGAAAAGTATATTTTCCGTAAATGTTTGTCAAGTTTGATTTTGCCTTGCTTTGTATCTTTCTTTTTATTTTTTCATTATTTTTTTTTTGCTTAGAAAAGTATCACAAATTGTCAGTTATTTTTCCTATGTAGCGTTTAATGTCTATTTTTGTATTTCATTTTTCTAATTTTGGTGTTGTAATTTATTTATTAATCAAAGTCAATATTTTTACAATATTTATGACGTGTATTTATTCACTTTAGAGATGGAAATTAATGAAAAAAATATTTAAATTAAAGGAACAGGGATGAAGTGAATTTTATCGCTGGGCTGGAAGTAATATTTCAATGATATACGGCCATCGTCTATTAACGTTATCATATTTAACAAGAATTTCCTGGGTGCGTTGACGTACTTTGAGCCCAAATTTATTTAAATCGTGCGATCAAATTAGGCGGAAATATTTTGTTTAATTGTGATGGAGTTTCTAAGGATAAATTTCGAAATAAAAGATTTGTTGATTGATATAATACAAGCAATACTGTTTGGAAAAGATACAGAATGACAGCTGAGTAGGTTGGAATCAGCTGTTAAACGTTAAATCAATAAATACAACGTCTAATTTTAACACCCTTATCTGATAGCCTAGAATTCCGAGATACTCAATCTAACGGAGAACAACCCATAACAACGATAATAGAATAGCTGTCAAATTATTAATAAATTGTCAGCGATAAGGATCTATTCTCAGAAAAATTCCAATCATTCTATACTAACATCAATGAAATTTTCTTGGGAAAACGTATGTTGAAAATTATACTCGAAAATAATGATAACAAACAAAGTTAGACTACATCAGAGAAACTTAAATCTGCCCTACACTGATCTTTTTGTCTTTTTGGGTCTCAGATATTGAAAGGCTGGGTCAATTACATGACAATGTAATTGATTAAATTTCAAATTACATTGGATTATATCAATTACAATTACAATTATAATTACAGCAAACTACATATGTAAATAATTAAACTACAATTACTTTTCAAATGTAATTAATTACATTTCAATTACATTTGGGGTATGATGAACCAGTGAAAAGGAAATGGAATATGGCTAACGGTTGATTTTTTGATATCTTCATTTAAAGTATCTGTGTACAATATTGTGAGAAACTTAGAAGAGATATGTTTGGAAATTATTGTCATTGTCAAGAGAAACTTAGATCTGCCCTACACTGATCTTTTTGTCAATTTGGGTCTCAAATATTGAAAGCAAATACAGATAGAAAATTAAGAAAGTTAGAAACATCGTGAAATTAACACGTTGGATGATTTTGGAATTTTATTGAATGAGTGTGTGGAGTGAGGAAATTGAAGGGAGGTAATACAATATCGGTAATTTCGTCAAATTATCGATATCTTTATTAATTACCCCCCCCCGCCCCCCAAAATACACAAACACCTAAACCCTTTTAAAAACTCTAGAAAAGGGATTTGTAACTCTTTGTTATCCAATTCAACATCTGTTAATAATCAAAGCATTGAAAGTACCGAAGGTGGATGTTTCTTGTGGCATTGCGGAAAAATAACGCGTCGAAGAGAGAGACAATCCATGTAAATGTATGATTAATGTGAAATGTTTCGACACAAGTTCGGCAGATTTCAATTGTAATGCAGATTTTAGAGAAAATACACTATTTCTTTGTTGAGCCTATGTTTAAGGTTCATTATACGAATAGATTATGGTATTTATACCTGATATTTTTTTAGGAAATATGTGTGACCCGATATATAATCAGGGGCATGCAACCCTTTTTTCACATGAACTGTTTGCTCCATATGTAATCTTAAGAATGACTCTGAGTTTAAAAGTAACATGGAATGTGCGAAGTATTAATGATAAATTGGTTACTTTAATGTATATATCCACAAATAGCACCAAACAACTGAAGTGTCGCAAATACCGCTGCGGCTTCAAGGTTAATGATATCATCGAGATTCTATATCTCAAAATATAGGCCTATCGGTTCGCATTTACTGTACCTTGTCTGCGTGAGTGACAGAAAGAGACCTGGCAATGTTAGATGACTAAAATGTCGATAAAACAACTAGTTTATTGAGAGGCATTAGAAGATTCTTTATCTAAATATAGCGTGTTGCATAAAATTTGATTTGCAAGACACGGTTTTGCTTCTGTTGATTCATCTCATATTTGCTACAAAGATCAGTTAGTTGTCAAATGTCGGATGGGAGTGGAGGTAACGATCTCAGGATTATCATCCCAACGCGTTGTCGGTTGAGATAGCCTCATTCGTAAAAAACCCAGTTTAGGGTTGAAATAATATCACGATGATGTAAAACGCATATATGAAACAAGAAAAAAATACATAGAACCTTATTCGCAATAAAATTCATATGTCATGTGTTTTAACTTACAAAGATAGCTCCGCCCATTTTTTACTCAACGTCATTTTTAGCAACAACGTTCATTCTTTTGACGTCATATAACCCACGTGCTAAATGGTGCGCTTCCGTTTCAATGAAATTCTCCTAACGTGAATATCATTAATTTTTCATTTAAATTACATCCAGAAAAATGTTTTAATACTATTTTACACACAGAAAAAGACAAAAAAAAAAAAGAACTTATTTAAGAATTGTGATCGTGATAATGCCATTGATTAATTTCATTTTCGCTATGAAGTGTCAATGAATAAAGTTTGGTGGAGGAGGAGTAATATGCAAAAGATGAAATCCGACTCCGCCCGAGGATTTTTCTATGCATATAACTCCCTCCCCATCAGACTTTATTCGTCGACGCTTCATCGCGAAAATGAAATTAGTTCATAAACAACGTGGCACAAGTGTTATCCATCGGGAGAAGAGATTGCTATCAGAATGAAACTCTTTTCTCATGTATTTGAATGGTTAAAGTCAAAGGCCAAGGTTAAATGTTCGAATAGCGTTAGGCTGAAACGAAACTCATTTATCATGTATTGAAGCCTGTATTGAACTGGTATCACCTGCCTTGTAACACCAAATAATATAATGCAGACTATTTTTCATCTTGTCTCACCAAGGGTTACGAATGTTTTACTTATCTTGCGAGAAGAAGCTATCGATTCGATACCCCTTGACTCGTGAAGATGACTATTTTTTGAAACAATTTGCATATATATGAACTTAACCAGAACCAGAATTCGCAAAATTTAAAGCACTGAAAAATGATCGCATGAAAATAGAACAACATAGTTGTGTCACTGTCTTAAATATCATTATTATCAGTTCTCGGCTTGGGGAAATTACCAGGACTCGGCATAGCCTCGTCACGATAAATCTTACAAGAAAATGCGCGATAAAATGATACTTGAAGACACTTATATACCATTCTCTGTGTATTAGACGAGGCGACAGCCGAGTCAAAAATATAGACTAGTTCTGCAGAGTACGATATGAGTTTTCTCGTTTTGGAAATAAATCCGTATTGCACAGTTTCCTCATTCCTGATTTGCAATATGGAATTTCACTCTCATGTATTTACGAAATTAACGATGCCATTAGTCGTAATTATATAAGTATGAAAACAAATCTCCATATCGCAATGATAGCTCAAGATCAAGTGTTTTGCAATGAGGCTTAGACGCAAGTTATCATTGGATAACGTTTTTCATTACTTTGAATAGTTGATTTTGTCGATGACTGAATGTTGAATAGAACATGCAATAACTATTGTACTACTTCTGAAACGTAAGAATATAGACCATATACCATGTCTAGACTTTTGATTTAGAACATAAATTAAGATCAGCTTTTGATGTGAAGACGAAACATCGACGCCTCAGGGGGCTTTTCTTACAACCTATAATTTTCTTAAAGTGCATGTACGAGCCAGCGAACGTCAATATGTGGATTAGCAGTAAAACTTGTATTAAGCGAACACTAACTTTGGTCCGCACAAAAAAGCGGTCTTTATATAAAACTGCCTCTTGATACACGTTTTGTTACAAATAAGAAACATACTTTTTAATTGAATGTGCATATAATTACGAAATTCTCAATAATCCTATTTATAATATGACCTACGTCGCCGGAGTGAAATAATCCCGTTGAATATTTTTGATATTACACGGGTGTTATTACACTAGTGGAATAACTATGCAAATGAGCTCAGAGCGAATAGTAACGCTATTTTGTAACCGCCAAAATGACGTCATAATCTATGTTTTGTGACGTCATTTTTAAACGGCGTTATAAGTTTCGCGGAAAATTGAAACGTTGAATTTCAAGAATTTTGACGATTTTTTCGCTAAAATTCGGGTCATATTATAAACAGAATACAAAATTTGTGCTCATAAAATACAGAATTTATTAAACTCGTCATCTAAAACAGATAAAAACTCGGCACAGCCTCGTTTTTATCTGTTAATAGATGACTCGTTTAATAAATTCAGTATTCAATGACCACTCATTCAATATCCTCTATATTGATAAAACTAAAAAGAATCGTCTCATTGAGCCGATTCTGGTGACTCTAACATCATAGGATTCATTTTCAATAATTTTAAACAATCTACTATTAAATATATTTTGATATCAAGAAGGGGATTTGTTAATGGCCGCTCCATAAAATTGGCCACTTAGGAGACGTAGTCGCTTGAACAAGATTGACTTTGATGATGTTTTTTTTTTTCTTTTCCTTTTACCTTGCCAAAACAATTCATTTTTTTTCGGCCATCGGTCCCTTTATAATTCCCCCGTTCATCACAATATAACTCAATTTTCGTTGTTTCCACAAAGATTCGTGCATTCTGATTGCCTGAAGAATTGATTCCATTACCCAATGAAAACAGATTTAAGCACGCAGGTATTTTGTAAGCTTCAGGGAAGAAATACGATAAATTTTCAGTTTTGCTTCATGATATTAAATCAAATGTTGATTTCATGGAGGTATGACACATAATCATACATCTAGATAAAAATCGCTTCGTGTATTAATAGAGTGTAATTAGGTTTTTAGTTCCATATCTCAATGAAATAAAAAACAAACACATCATAATCTCTTAATTACTCTCTCTTGGGCTGACCATTTAGCAAGTACACCAAGAATACATTCGCTTTGTTAATCATTCCGATACCAATACGAAGATTTTCCGAAAAAAGCCCTTCATTAAGGTATTAAACAATAATAGTTAAGTAAAGTTTCGGAAATCCTGACCTTAAGTAGTGATAACCGAGGTCTCCAATTTATTTCAGGAGGAAACCGTCGGTTAGCATTGTGAAAGATCCTGAGTTCCAAAATGTTGCGGAACTGGTACGGAACCACCACCTTAATTGTTTTATTGAGATGCTCAAAGTTACATCCGTCTGTTTGTGCATTCGACACAGGGGGTAAATGGATACATGTATTATAGTATATCGATCAAACTTGGTTGTGTTCAATATACGATCAAAAAGTCTCATAGTACTGGTGAGAGAAACTGTCGAGTTTCCATGATTATGCACTCAAGTCGCCACGATATGAATCAAAACCTACACTGCGTCCAGGATGATACCGTTAAAATTATGACCCGCTTTGCACGTACACTGGCGCGCAGATCGTTTTTAAAAATTTGCAAACGATTTTTTTCATCCGAAACGCTAGGCAGCTAATAGTGGCGTTAAACCAATTCAAATAAACAAAATCAACAACAGGACATAACAAATTGAAAACAAGTTCATTTTGCATGTATATATATTTTTCTTTCTTTTTTCCTCGCGCCTATAATTTCAATTAAGCTAGAGCGTATTCGATGACGTAGATCACACACAATTTGTTGGCTCAATAGAAAAGTCTATGAGTGCTTTCTCATATCTAGGCCACCTTTAATCCTTCTCTTCGCATGTAATTTGAAACTCAACCTTGATGTTAATTTCTAAAACCTCGTAGTTGCAGCTTCAACAAAGACTATGATACGCGATCTTAGCAATTCATCGGTCTATTTGTGTTTCAAGTAGTGCTTTAAGCACAAAGCTCGATGTCTGACCTTGATTTTATTATTGCTGTAACAATATCTATACATCAACCGTGGACAAGTAAAACCTTGTAACTACATATTGAAGCAAAATGATTGGAGCCTTGCCTTGCTTTTATTATTGCTGTAATAATATCTATACATTATCCGTGGACAAGTTAAACCTTGTAACTACATCTTGAAGCAAAAAATGATTCGATTCTGACCTTTATATTATTATCGCTGTAATGATATATTTACATCATAAGTGGTCATGTAAAATCTTGTAACTACAGCTTGAATAAGATGGGGCTATAGGACTTCGGTCATGTGAAACGAAACCCGTTTGCCGCATTTCTAACTGCATTTAAAAGAAAATCTCCAATTCGTTCATTTAAATTTAACAACATCGTGTTATTGACAATCTGAATGATTTTAAATTAATTTCGCAATTACTTAACTTTAGACAACTCCAACCACTTTCATGCATTTTAATTGGCTGAAAATTGGTTTTATCTTTCCATGAAAACAATTCCAGAGTTCACACCTCATTTTGAAGCTTCCACATGTAGTAGTCAGAAGTCGGTCTCATAATGGAAACACTTTAAATGCTTGCTTCGAGGATCTAATTTTTAGAAATAAGGGGAGTATTTGTTAGTTTCATGGAGGTATGATACTAAAAACCTTATCACACTCATCTATGAATCCCCTTCTGGTTTTCATACAGTGTGATTAGGTTTTTAGTTTCATACCTCCGTGAAATTAACAAATACTCACTTCATCGCTTAAATAATATTGAATAAGTGTGTGTAGACAGTTTTAATTAAATTAAAGGCATATAATTACACTAAAAGAATATATGACTCATTGACTCGTCAGGCGAAAAGGGACAATCTGGGTTGAGTGTGAAGTATCGATCTTTGCTCGACTACGTGGACTGCGCAAATTGACCAAGGTAGAAACTTTTCTAACTTTGGCAAACTCCCGAATCTAGAATGATTTATCTATCGCAATGTGAAAGAATTTTCAAATGGCGACCTCTGGTTAACATCTTATGGACCCTAACTTTGTTTCAAAAATTCAATTTACGGAGTTCCGAATTTTTTTTTTTTTTTTTTTTGGTTCGTATGAAGGTTCACAAATGCGAAAAGATGTAAAATTAACTTGCGGATAGAGGGTCATTGATAGGTAATTTTAATCATTTAATTTCATTATAACCATACACTTAGTTACATCGTGAGACGATCATACATCTCAATCAAAAGTACGAAAAGATGTAAAAAAAAAAAACCTTGTCGATAGAGGGTCATTGATAGGTAATTTTAACCATTTAATTTAATTTTAACGATACACTTAGTTACATCGCGAAACTGTCATACATCTCAATCAAAACCATTTTAAATCGCTCGATAAGCGCTCCTTTCAGCCATTCAAAACACTCACCCAAAACACTCAAAAACGCTTTAAAATGACTGAAAAGGTAAAATCAACAAGTGCATTCAAAATAGATATAGACAGATAAAACAATCCCGGTTTCACTGATATAATTGAAATTATAAGCGTCTGATTGGTTCTTGAAAAAAATAAGAAGCTACAATGTATTTATACAACTTTGCATATTTTATTAAAGGGAGGAAACAAATATCGCTTATTTTGTTCATCCTGAACAAAATGAGCGAAATTGGATTACTTCTCTTTAATTTCCCTCAAAATTAATTCATTGAACTCATTCAATTTCATTTCAGAATCATTCACCTTGTCAATTTCACGATGTTGTTTACTGTACAAATAATTCAGGATACAAAAAATAAATAAAATAAAATAAAATAAAATGAAAAATAAATGGAAGCTACAGATATAACAAGCACCTCAAGGCTGCAGGAGGCAGGGTCTGTTACCCCAGTCAGCCTAGTCTGTACAGTAATTAAGTTTTCGTTAATTCAATTACGACTAGTTGGGTCAATTACGAGCTTTGATCTTGACGGGTTCTCTGCTGTTTTACACGTAAACAACAAATTAACAGGTGTGCCAATAAACCAGCTAGAACTTCGTGCACATGGCTGGGATCGACGAAAGGGAATTTTGGATGTCTTTTACCTTTTAACGGCTTTAAGAACTTTTGAGCCTGATTGTGAAATTTCCAACAATTCGAAACATGCGCGGGGCGCACAAAAACAACAGCCTAGAGAGTGGCAAAGCATGTTTAAAGGATTTACTGTTTGTCTAAAGACACTTTTGGACCTGGTCTATATAAAAAGCGTTAAGTGAAGACTCTCGTCAGAGTGTGCAGATGCACAGGCTGGAAAGAGTGTTTGCTTGGCATAATTTTTAACTTGTTGGAAATTTCACGCACAAGCTCATTTCGTTGTCGAAGTTTTTAGAACAATATTGTAAAGCTAGATTTATTCGTAAAAGACAGTGATAAGGACGCATACATGTACAAAAAGATGCAAACTAATAAGATAAAGAATTCTAATTGGTTAAAATCGCATCAAGTGAAGACCTATTGAATTTATACATAAATAAAATGCCCCTGTCCTTTTCCTTTCTTCACTTGCAATACCTAGATGCAATCGCGGTGTACCTTGCCATTTTTTGACAGACTATAAACGGCCAAGAGATATGACATTGCTGGCTCACCATTTATATCGGGGTGCAATGTGGTTTAGATAAAGTATGCATCCTTTTATACGCAGACGACATTGTTATTTTGGAAGAAAATGAAGGAGATTTACAAATGCTATTAGACACTCTTGACGACTGGTGTACTTTAAATTATATGAAAGTTAACTACGATAAAAGTCAAGTTATACATTTTCGCCCTATGTCAGTTCCTAGGTCCAAGACAACTTTTTCTATTGGTAACGGTCATATCGATACAGTCGATAGCTACACATATCTCGGTCTAATTCTGCAAGAACATTTAGATCTAGAAATTACAGTCAAGTCAGTTGCGCAAAGTGCGAGTCGAGCTCTTGGTCTTGTTATAGCACATTGCAAGTCTAAAGGTAGTCTGCCATATGAAGTATTCTTTCGTTTGTACGACTCAATAGTCTGGCCAACAATAGCGTATGGAGCAGCGATATGGGGTCACAAAACATATACATGCATAAACGCGGTCCAAAATAGAGCTATGCGCTTCTTCCTCGGGGTGGGTAGATATATCCCAAACGCAGCCGTCATAGGAGAGATGGGCTGGGTACCACCCTCTGTTCGACAATGGAAATCTGTAGGTGAATTTTGGGCAAGATTATCAAATATGCCCCATACGCGTTTAAATAAACGGTTGGCTCAATGGTGCTTCTCTCGATCAAGTCCCTCGTGCAAAAATTGGTTTTTTAATGTAACAAAAATGTTACGTGCTAATAATATGCGAGATTTATCAAATATCAATACTCAGCTGTCAAAAAATGAATTAAAAATCAAAATTGAAACCTGCATGTCAACACAATTCATTAAAGATTGGGATTTATCAGTCCAAAGAGAAACAAGTCAAACTGGTCAAGGCTCCAATAAATTACGCACTTATCGTTTATTTAAAACTGAGTTCGGCGTAGAGAATTATTGTGAAATCATTTTACCTGTACGTCACAGATCCTCCTTTTCAAAATTCAGATGTGGCGTTGCCCCAATAAGAATCGGAACTAGTCGATACGAGGGCCTTGCGATTTCAGAGCGTCTATGTCCTTTCTGTATTGAAGTTGAAGATGAGATACACGTTTTGTTGTTTTGCAATATGTACATTGACATAAGGCAAGATCTTATCAAGGCGGCTAAAAATCTTGACACCAGTTTTGATTCTAAATCAACAAACGATAGGCTAATCTTCATTTTCACCAATCCCCAATTGATAAGGAAATGTGCCAAAACCTGCCACGATATCTTAAGTCGTCGTACATTTTTTCTTAACAAATAGATGTACATTATTTTACGAAAAGGTTTTGTTTTAATTTTTTAACAAACGGAAGTCGCTATTCTATTGCTAAGTTTAATTCAACTGATTGGCTTCACTATTATTATAATCATTTCTTAATTGAAAATATTTCATTTTACACATCTTAGAAGCTTATCGTTTATTTCATCATTTAAATAACAGTTATAATTAATATGCGACATCCGTTTGATTATATTTTACTCATTAATTTCTTACGTAACTTTTAAGTCTTACAATTAGGGTGGGGCCCCTTTTAATGAAGGTACTTGACTTCATTAAGGGTTTATTCCTGCTGGTAGTAGTATCTGATACTACCCAGGAAAAGGGAAGGAAATTTTGGTGTTTTATTTTCTATCTTATTGTTTTGTTTAGTTTGGTTTAAAATATTACATTGTTTGTATTTTAACATTTTTACAAAACTTATAGTCTCTTGTAATTCTTATAAAGAATGGCCGTATACTTCTTGTAAATAATTACTCTTACTCTGTAGATATGTATTATTGTTTGTATATGGATGAGACTTAAATAAACTATTAAATCTAAATCTAAATCTAAATCTATTTAAAGCAATTTTCCACAAAAAGAACTCGTTTGGAACCTCTCATCACTGTGCTGTCCGATAGGGGATCAGCTGTTTTTCAGATTACCGGTATGCTGGTATCATGCCAAAAAATGATCATGTTGCCCGCCGGTGGTCATATTAATGTTACTGTAGTCAATTTACCGTACAGAGAAGTTCATCTCGGGCAATTCTCACGGTATAGTCAGCATGATTTTTGCATAGCTCTGTTTGTTAGGTTTGATGCTCATTTTAGAAAGTAAATGTTCCTTACCAATCAATCGAATCAGTGAACTGTTTGCGAATTATACCCCGCTTTGCACGTAAGTGCACGTGCGAAGTGGGATATACTTTGCCAACAGTTTGCAATGTTCTGTCATAGTGAACGCATAACAGGACTATAATGGGTCTTCTTTTGAATCGTCTTTGAAAATACGATTTAAATAAGGACCCATAGTGTAGGATTTTAGGTAAAAAATAAAGATTTTGATTTTCATCACACCGTCGAAACCATGATGGCTCCAAATTTCTCAGGTTAAATATCTTGTAATATTTTGAGAATAAAAACGAATTAGTTTAAGCTACAACCAACAATCCAAGCTTTCATAAAAAGTAAAAGTTTGACAAGTGTGATTTTGTGTCGATATGCGTTTCTATGTCCGCCCGTCATTCGACCCTGTGATACATGGCACCAAATTGGCAACTCAAATCTTTTAAGATAATGAGTTTGTCATTTTACAATTTTGCTGGTGTGGCGGAGATATTTTCAGGTTGTAAATCGTCGTAAATCTCGATAATCAATCGAAAAATCATAAACTAATTGTCTTACTGTATATAATACTGTTTTTATACGTACCCAGTTCATTATCTTGTTAAGCTATAGACATCATTTGGCAAGCATCTATTTTTTATGGGCAACCGCAACCCATTAACACAATGAGACCCTTAACTTTCTCTCTGAAGAATTGGATATTAGGTCAAATTACAACGAAAATCTGTTAATACCCTCCATGAAAAAATGCTTGATAAAAAGTGTTCCGAGGTACAAAACGTGTACATATCACGCCGACCAAACAACAAGTTATGACCATGATGACGTCATAAGTTGTTTTCATAAGTTCTGGTTGAGTAAACTGTATGAAACAGAGACCTCATCTAACACTTGTGTGGCATTAAAGACATAAAGAGAAAACCACTCGAATTTGTTTCACAGAAATACGAGAGAATGTTTCCTAAACAACGCGCAAATTTCTGGCCTTTTCTTCGTAAAAATCTTAGATGGACTCAGTATTTGAAAAATGCAACCTATCGGAAGATAACACACAGAAAGTAGTCTTGAAGCTTTAATGTTTGGCTGAGTATTATAATAGTTTCTTCGATCTAGATGATTGCAATTATAAGGGACGAGTGTCTTTTTCACTGCGTTTATTGGGGTATAAAGAGCAATTTCCTTAGCACATGGTTAATCATAACGTGCGGGCGTTATTTGCCATGTGCTAAGGCAATTGCACTTTATACCCCAATAAATGCAGTGAAAAAGACACTCATCCCTATGTTGAATATCAATAGCGCAAACCCTATGCCGTTGGTACTCATTTGAATCAAGGCGATTCCAATGAGTATCCACAACATAGGGTTTTATTGGAAAATAAAGGTTTTAGACTGGCTTTGCCCCCCCCCCCTTCTCTGTACCTCTGAGCATATTGATCAATACAAGTCGATGGTGGCGATGGCGTTGCTGATACTACAAACTCTATTATAGTCTTCAGAGTAAAAGAATTATTTCCGAAATAGTATTTTAAATTCTTAGTATCTAAAATTTCCCTGCAACTTAAACAAAACTCATGGATTGTCCCCTTTCTTGTGATGTGTTTCACCATGTTTGTTGTTTATTAAATAGTTTACAGACCGCGGTGAAGGCGACACGACCTTTTATTTATAAATATCTTTCATTCTTCTATTAACCACCAATATAAGTAGTTTGTCAAGTGGGTTGTTGATTCTTCCCCTTTTACTTTTCTCGATCTTTGAACATTTTATTCGCATTTTAATCTGGCATATAAAATGTATGAGTACAAAAATAAACTGTTACATGTACAAGTGATCACTCTTTTATTGAAAAGAAATTATACCAAAAGACGTCGATTATTCTATCATGAGAATCCTGCCCTGTGTTCAGGATGTAAAAACGTTACCGAGCGCTTTGAGATGATACCCCGCTTTGCACGTGTACATACTAACGTTTATATCCTGAACGAAGGGCAGCTTTTGCTACTCGTTCAGAGAATTGATTGATTGATTGATTGTAGTTAAACACCGCTTTCGACATTTTTTCAGTTATATCGCGGCGGCTCGAGCACCTAACAATGGTTACCTGGTATTTCACTTACCAGTACAACCACCACATCCTTTCCTAGCCTCCAGCTGCTATCTGGCATTGGTCTACGATAATCAACCCATTGGTGAGAGTCGTTCAGAGAAGATTCGATGTATAAGTTTTTTCGTCATCCATGTCATAGCTGTTGTTGTCATAGACGGAGTGAAAAAAATCACGAATTTTCTTATCTTGAATAACTACATATAACGTAATATACAACGTTTGTCACGATTTACAGATATATAAACTATAAGAGAGGTTGCCTTTAAACGAAATTTTGTTAGAATAAAGCCGTTTACTTGTACATTTACATTACCCACTATTCAACAGCAAACAACCGAAAGTCATTCATTATTATACCGACGGCGGCACTCATTCTTTCCGACTACTTGTCTCTCACCAATGGGTTGATAATCGTAGACCTATGCGAGATAGTAGCTGGAGGCTAAGAAAGGATGTGATGGTTGTACTGGTGAGAGAAATACTAAAAATCCATTGTTAGGTGTTCTAGCCGTCGCAATATAACTGAAAAATCGTTGAAAGCGGCGTTCAACTCCATTCAATCAATTTATCAATCCCCCTGAAATAACAATGTTAAGTTGTTTTATTATTCACAATTTGTTGAACTTTAATTAACTGTTTTAGGACTGCTTATGTGAGAAAATGTTTAACTACTCATTAAAGGAAGATGATGTGGGCGGTGTTCCTGACCGCTAACAACCAAACTAACACTGACGTGTCATAGTGGTACAGCTAATCTTAATCCTTCTTTAAAACTGGATGATTATTTATTTGATAAAATTGAAAGACCAATTAAAAAGGAAATGGGTGCCAAAATGGTGACTGTTCAGAGCAGATGACATGAAATGATGTCTAGGTATAGGACGGTCTTACACATTGTAGAGGAACTCTTAGATTCTTGTCAAACTTCTGACGAGGAAACTTTAATTAAGGTACGTGAAAATTATTAAACCTACAATTTACTACAACATATGTGTAGTTCTGGTATATAGGATTGGTTTTGAATTTGTCTGTGTTGCAAATAATGGTATAGACCTTTATCAAGCTGTAGGCATGCCTTTAAGGTCACAAACAAACGACTTTTATGTATATTTGGACAACCCTCTTTGCAAAAAGTCAGGACTAGTTATTCGTCAATTTGAAGAAAGAAATAAAATTGAATTTGAAATTCACGAACATGTCCTTCGTGGAGTACAAGCTTATCGTTAAAGCCTTGTGCGTAATGCAGGAATGTGCGTTGCATTCGGATGTTCATGTCATTGTCCAACCAACAATTAGCAGAAGGGATGACGCATCTTGTATTTGTTTGTCCCCGTAATATTGCAGAAATGTAGAAACATTTGGTAGAGACTTATCAAACAAAGTATGTCCAAATCTGAAAAGAAAGAAAATGCTGTTTAGGAAGTTGATGATTCCAATGCCCTACATTGCTTTCTTTAGAGAGCAGCCGTTAAAGATATCTGTATCTTTGCGTTAAGCATGCGTAGCATCATTTTGTATATGTCTTCATCATAACGTCATCTAAGTGATAGTTAACGTACAGTCAATCTTGCTCAAGCGACCACATCTATTCAACGACCATTTTTATTGAGCGACCGTTTTCAAAATCACATTCTTTACATCGAGATATCTTAAAAATTAGGTACTGTTGGTCTTAAAATGATTTAAAATGAATCTATGTTGTTAAAACTCACCTGAATCGTCTGAATGAGACGATTCTATCGAGTTTAAAAAAAGGATTACTGAAAATTTCGAAATAATATGCATATTCAATAAAAAGTATGTTTCATATTTGTAAGCAAACGTGTATTGAGCGACCATTTTCTATAACGACCGCTTTTTTTGTGGTCCCGTTAGTGGTCGCTTAATACAAGTTTAACTGTATTATTTCTTTCTGTCTTAGAGTCAGAAAAAAATCATTCGACGGTACATCTTTGTTGTTTATGTGATTTAAAGAAATTGTAGCTAAATTCAACTTTAAATGGTCTTAACTTGAACTTAAATAAATTAGAAAAGCTTCTAAGCTCGCCAAAACTCACTTAATAGATTCCTATTCTAGGCTGTCTCTTCCGGGTTGTCTTGATAATATTTTTTATGTCAAATCATTTAGGTTTCTATTTAGTTTATTGTAAAAAGATCTGTTGAAGAGTAGTCTGACGGGCAGTCGCTTTGAACAGAATGAATCCTTCCTGAATCAATACGATCAAAGACTTTAGTATGAATATTTTCTTCCTACGCCTGTGCGTGGGCGATCGAACTTTGGACAAAGTGCACATCTTTTGAAAGTCGGACTTTTATATGGAGGTCATAGAGCAATGCTCATTGTTTGCAATAATGATGTTGGAAACTTCGGCGAATTGTTGCCAAAAATTTTGCAAAAATCATCATTCAAAGCCAGTCACAAACCAATCACCGTTCTTTTGGTAACTGATAAAGTTGTAACAATAAACGCACATCAATAATAACATCTTATTTTCTCATGTTTCAATGAGGAAGCTCTATCAATCTCTTTGTTTTAATGAATGAAAGTGTATTAACGTCAAAAATAAAAAAAAAAAAATCAAGAGATCCAATGTTCGATTCCGAGTGCAGCTATCGACTTTTTATATACCCCGTTCTATTACCAAAGAAGTCACCATGGAAGGACGTATATTTCGATAGATGTAAATAAAATGTGCTTGTCTTCAACGATATAAAAATGTTTTCTTTTAGAATTTCATTGAGTGATAAACCTAAAACCTAGCGTACCATTGATATGCATTGGATGGTTTTTGAATGATACTGAAAAAGTGAACGGGGCGTGTTTTCTTGTGAATTTGTAGGGAGATACATGTATTTCAAAATCGCTACTTTCGTCAAAATTGGACGATATCTATTACCTCCTTATGGATAAATCATACTTTTTGAAATCCACATCAGTCAATAAAATCGTTGAATAATTTGATCGATTTGAATGAAATGTTGGTCATTTCGGATCTTTTCGAAACGTTTTAAATGGTTGCTGAGTGTTTTAAGACATTAAAGCGAGTGTTTTGAACGAATTGGATGAATCACTGAGCCAGCTCCAGAATGGTTTTTATCGATGTCAATTTCTCGGTGTTACTGAAAATAGCCCCTTTTATTGACAGCTGATATTTATCTTATAAAAAATCTTTGCCTGAAAATTCGGCGAAATATAGATTAATATTTATGATTTATAGATCAAAGTCTAATTTCTATCTCAAGTTAGAACCACTGATTAAAAATCTACGATCCTTACAATAAATTCCGCATAAATATTTCGTCTGTTAGTTATCTACATTTAGATCTCCTGTAATTGAAAAAATTGATCAATAAATTTTTCACTAAGTGGTCTTTTGAAATAGGCGTTTGCCACTGGATTTAAGAATCACATATTTCATTATCAAATATTATTATTATTACAATTGCTGTTGTTGTACACGTATCAAAACAATAACGACATTTCCTTATATACGAACATAATTTTGAGAGTTTGAAATGAATATCGTTACGTTACAAAATTCGAAATTTACTTTTCTAAATGTTGTGATTGTGACATCCTCTAATTTAAAATATTTATCATACGCCTGTCGAAGTACGGGACGTATTATTTAGATAACCGTTACGCCCGGCGCCAAGCTTCCGGTGAACGGGTCGCGTCCACTACCCTGTCCGGAGCTTACAGTTATCAACATCGTGCAATTGACAAGGTGAATGATTTTGGAATGATTGAGGAATGCAATTGAATAAGTGCGTGGAGCGAGCTTTCAGTGAATTTAATGGGAGGTAATCCTATATCGCAAATTTTGTTCAGGATGATTACCTCCCTTTCGCTAACAATTTGAATAATGTCAGTGAAATCGCGATTTTTCTATAAGAAAAATTTATTTTAAATGACGTTGTTGATTCTATATTTTCCAATCGATTTGAGCGTTTTTGAATGGTTTGAGTAAGTGCTCGGAATGAATGAAAGGAGCGATGAGTGAGCGATTTAGAATGGTTTTGATTAAGGTGAGTGGCAATTTCACGATCAACTATCGAGAATATAAGAATGTTAAGCTGTGCGTTTGGAAGTTTGTCTATATGTAGTATTCATGTGATAGACAGCAGTTGTTCATTGATATCAAGATGTATCTTTACAAAGATCAAAGTTTCATAGAACTTTGTTTTTATCAGTTTAATATCACCGTAGAAATGGGAGTTGCAATCACAAGTTCTGAAAGACTTCAAAGTGTTATAAAGATAAACTGTATTCAGACCATGTATATACATTAAACCAAATGGTGGTTAAAAAATAAAAAAAAATTAAAGTGCTGCCAGCACTGTAAATCGGGCATCATTGAGAGGCTGGGATAGTGCAATAGTTCGTCAATCAAAAGGGCTCAAATTTGGACAATTAAAGTTGGTAAAATATTTGCTCAATTTGTGAGTTTTTTGTCTTAACACTCCGTCTTTTCGAGGACATCGCCAGCTCATCCAACAGGAGTTCACAGAATTATATCCACTCTACTTGAGAGATATGTCACATAACATTTCCTTTCAACTTGGGACTGAACACAGTTCAACTAAGATTGATTATCCAATATGCTACCAACTGCGCTATACGGTCAGACGTCAAGGGGGTAGAACCGGCATCAATTTGATGTCTGATGGAAGCATTTATATAGAGGCAGATAATAATAATCCCGGTCGTGTTTCTGCAGTGTATAGGCACAGTAACAGTAGAGATGCCAATATTGCACATGAAATTTCAACAAAATTATTTAGCCTTGGTCCAGTGGACTGGAAAAGCCCTTTTTCGCGCAGAGAGCTAAAGGTTAGAACACAATTGGGAGCGATTTTATCCAGTTAACAATGACGCAATATCGGACAAACAATTACGCCGTTTCTGACCGATGTGGTCATATTGAGCGGCTTGAGCACCTAACCATGGATTCCTATTGTTTCTCATACCAGTACTACCACAACACCCTTACAAAGCCTCCGACTGCTCCATCACATAGGTTCGCGATATCAAACCATTGATAGACGACATTTTTGTCTGAAAGGGTAATTGCCGCGATCGAATATCGAACCCGGGACCTCTCGAAAGAGAGGCAGATGCGTTACAAACTGCGCCAAGGCCTAGGACAAAAAGATATGTTTAAAAGAGCATGTTGTCATAGGACAACACTACCAGCCCTCAGTTTTCTCTTGTGAACGAATATTCAGTTATAACTCACAAAAAAGACCTGGCAGAGCATCTCTAGCTAATAGCTAGAATTGCTCTACTAGTTAATTTAATGTGCATATAACAAGCTTTACTTGTGAATCACAAAATCCAGAGACCGATATATCTTGATTTTTAACAGTTACATCAGGGCAGTAGTATTGTAACTGCTACTAATTTATAACACAGTTAACCTATTTTACATTTCAATTCCTTTACTCAACCGAAAAGTTTGTAAAAAACGCTGAAATTACTAATTGGTAATTACTAAAAAAGAAAATTAAATCAAATTATGTATAAGCCTCTTCCTTTTTTGTCGCAAAAGAGAAAGAGATGAAAAAATATAGATTGTTACTGAAAAGGCCGTTTCTGCGTTATTTGTCTTTGACACATAGCTCAGTGAATAACACACAAAATTTAAGTGTCCTGCCTCAGTAAGCGTTGGTTTTGACCACGTGATAATCATAACAGAATTTGATTGGTTGTCAGCCCTACAACTGGTAAATCACCGTTCGAGAAAAAAAAATCAGAGCAGTAATATTGTAACGGCTACAAATTTATTATACAGTTAACCTATTGTACGTTTCAAATCCTTTACTCAACCGAAAATCTTTTCATAAACACTGAAAATACTAACTGGTAATTACTAAAAGCGAAAATTACATCAAATTTTGTATTAGCCTCTTCTTTATTTGTCGCAAAAGTAAATAAGATAAAAAAGTTTGTAGATTGTGACTGAAAAGGCCGTTTTTTTCGGTGTTTGAAAACACATAGATTGGCTCGAACACATTGCTCAGCAGATAGTGGTAAAATTGTAACGTGTCCAACTGATGGGGTGTCTGGAAAACAGTATATATAAATCGTGCCCGATTTAAAAAAGATCCACGAAAAAAAGCCTTGGAATGCCAATATATCGAAACGTAACGAAGTTCTAAATGGCCAAATTTGTTGTTATAATCTGATAAGATTTTCGTCCATTGATAAAAGAGCATTTTTTCTCTGCAAAAGAACATTCAATTTGGCATATCTCGACAAATCCGATTTGAAAATTAGCTCTTTGTGACTGTAGCAAACATTCAAAGGCAAGAAACATTCCTTTAGATATATGTTCATACATATTATATTATATTATTAAATTATTTGTCATTGTCCTAATCATAAGTAACGAAGAAATATTGCCTCCCTTCAATAAATGTTTATCCCTTTCGTTATCCTTTATATTGAAGGTTCATTGCGTGTTGGTATCCTAATTTTATTGTTATGTTGATTTGAAATTATATTGCAATGAAATGAAAATTATTTTCTACTAAGGATAAAAATCATTTGGTTATAAATTGTTAATCCTCATGAAGATATTGTAATATTTCTTGTATTCACAGGCAAATTTTCCATTCGAACGTTACAAGTACCTGTTCCGACTGGGTCATTGGAATAAAACTTCATGGGTAACAATGCCGCAGAAGCTTAAATAACGAACGTTTATTTCTTTCATAGATTACCTTTTGAAAAAAAAACGGCTTATTTTATTGGAAAATGAGAAAACTCTTGTTGCAAGGAATATTTTCTCTTCTAATAAATGTTATAACCTGACCTTTCTCTGCCACTTTATTACCTTTCAAATGTCTTTGGCATTTGAATATTTTTTCTAGAAGATTAAACAAATAACACTTGGATATTGAGTTTGTCATGGGCCCTAAAAGTTTGTTGCTGAAATGCATCATCTTATGACTGAGTTGCATTGAGATTGAGGTGATTATAAACAAATTATTTTCTTGCATTTGCATTTGAAAAGTTGTAAAAGTATTGAAGTAGAAGCAGCCTTTATTCACAGTAAATATTACAGGTTTGGAAAACGAAATATTATTTGTCTTGTAATGAAAGAAGAACCCCAAAGGAAACAAGTCTTCATCTACCCCCAACCCCCGTAAATTGCTTCCTACGTGCCTAGATTATCAGTAATTGAAACTTAAATAGCAGTTACATAAATATCAATGATGATTATGTTTTGTATTTCAGCAAATTTTATCAAATTCTTAAACTGTTGACTTATGGATATTAATTGCCAGAATTCGAAAATAGGTGAGCGGCTGATTTTGGAGAGTTGGTGGTTTCATGGAAATCAACCATTCGAAACATCACTCGGTTATTTCCGTAAACTGCAACAGACCTCATATTTATGTAAGGCGGGTGGGTATGTAACAAAATCGCCGTTATCTAAGAATATAACGATATTCATATTAGGATACGATGGTTTCACGTCAGTGACTTAAACGTGTAGCGTTGGCGACGTCAAATGTTTTCACTCACAGTTTCGAGGGCTAACGCCATTTTAACTGACGTCATCGAGTTTTTCCAAGGTTTTCCCGTAATCTTTAAAAATAGTCCGTCTATGTACATACGAGGTTGATCGTGAGATTGGCCGAGTGGTGTTCCGCATGGAAAATCAACGTGGCCAAAAATTCCTGGATACATCTACTTAATTTTACCTTTTCTATTTCTTCCTATGTTAAACTCCTTTTTTATATTCCTTCAACTATATTTGATGTAGTTGTATGTTTTGAATTGATGTAGAAATAAAAATTAGATTTCGGTGAATAAAAGAGTATTTTTTCGAGAACTTTTCCCCCTACATTTTCGTCTTGTAAATGTTTCTTAACAAATATTTAACAATTCATTGTACTTAACGAATCATGTATACCAACTCCCTAACATAGAAGGTCGCCATTCAGCTTTTTATCGGCATTGTCTTGGCATTTTTGTAATTTTCAAATATCACCATTTTCGCCGAAAAAATACTTCGAAAGCTATGCTGATTTTTGGCTCAATTTATCGTTAACGTGTACGCATACAGGTATAGCGGGTGCATTTTAACTTGAACCTGACCTTTAAGCAGAATAAATAATTAGGTCCATGAATATAATTCCGAAGACACTTCGGCAGGTGACGATCAAGCATGGACATTCCGTTATATTGTACAAATAACAGGTATGCATGGACTTATTAGTTTTACCTATATATAGGGCGCTAGTCATGGAGTAGACGATTAAATTTCGAAAACAAGTTTTCCTTCTTGTGTGAGACCGAGAGAGGGGACTTAATTTATTTCATTAAAAAACACGCATTGCATTTAAAGAAATTTGAAAATTTGTATTTTTCTCACCCGCATCTAAAGAATATTAAACAGGAGACTCAATTAATGTATTAATTCACTAGTTCATGAGGGTGACCAAATATCGCCGTTATAGTGACGAGCATAGGCGATAACGGGTTAACAGAGCTAATACGTGCACTCCAACTTTACGATTGAATTCTGCGGGTAAGTCGTATTTTGCCGAAGAAAAACGACCGGTATTTAATTTATTTAAATCACAAAGGCAAGGTTCAGGTCAATATGCGTCCATTATATGTTTATCTGACAAATGCCTAATGGTGTCAGGCTACTTGAATTTAAGTAGTGCGAATAAACATTCAATTAGTGAGTTACATCATGGTTTAAATAGTTAGGTTTATTTCATTAACTTGCATATTTTAAATGACAGCATAAGGTTCGATTCCCATCACATCTTTTTCAGCCCGAACGGGACGAAAGTCTCGGAAGAGCTATTGTAATACCGTCGGCGTCTATCTATCTATATCAATCCTAGAGACTTTATATTTTACATAAACACCCATAATAGTGTAGGCTTTCATTAAGGGCAAACATCCATGTCAAAATGACCTTGCGACAGAGACCTTGACCCTTTTAAAGAAACTTTAACCAATAACTTTAACCAAAAAACTTTAACCAAAAACTTTAACTTTGCTTATATTTTCTGATTGCTTTACCTAGAGACATCACTTCTTCATATATGCACTCACCAGGCAATATGCTTACACCAGAGACCAAGTGCCTTGACATTTTGATCTTGACCTTTTATAGACTTACAAAACGTTAACCAAAAACTTTAACCAAAAACTTTAACCTGGCTTATATTTTTTTAATGAATTTACCTAGGGACATCATTACTTCGTATACTCACTCACTTGGTGATAGGCTTTCACTGGTTACCAAGTTCCTTGACATTTTGACCTTATAACTAGGATATTTTTATGCTCCCCGAAGGGAGAGCATATAGCCGCCGCTTTGTCTGTCCGTCCGTCCGTCCTTCCGTAATTCCGTCCGCTCGTCCGTTCGTCCGTCCTTCCGTCCGTCCGTCCGTCCGTCCCCACCTATTTCTCCATAACCCTTGGGCCAAATCAAATGAAACTTACCATATGAACTCCTATGATTTGAAGATGCATCTGTGACGGTTTTTGGATTTGAGGCCTCGTCACGGGAAAAGGGGACTTAGGGTAAAAAACAGTTTTTCCCAAATTTCTCCTAGTCTAACTGTCAGAATTTAGTGAAATTTCATTTTTGAGTAGCAAATCAGATGCCTTTTACTATAAACAATTTGAAATTAACGTAAAAAAAAATATCATGGAAAAGGGGGGGGGGGGCTAAATGTTTGTTACCTTTACGTTAGCATGTAAAATAGTTATTCCGTCCGTCCGTCCGTCCGTCAGTCCCCACCTATTTCTCCATAACCCTTGGGCCAAATCAAATGAAACTTACCATGTGAACTTCCTATGATATAGTGTTGATGCATTTGCGACGGTTTTTGGATTTGAGGCTTCGTCACGGGAAAAGGGGACTTAAGGTAAAAAACAGTTTTTCCCAAATTTCTCCTAGTCTAACTGTCAGAATTTAGTGAAATTTCATATTAGAGTAGCAAATCAGATGCCCTTTACTATAAAGAATTTGAAATTAACGTAAAAAAATATATCATGGAAAAAGGGGGCTAAATGTTTGTTACCTTTACGCTAGCGCGTAAAATACAGTTATTCTTTCATTTCTCCTAGTCTTATGCTCAGAATTTGATGAAATTTCACATTTCAGTAGCAAATCAGATGCCCTTTACCATAAACTATTTGGAATTTGTGTCTAAAAATATATCATGCAAAAAGGAGGTTTAATGTTTGTTACCTTTATGTCTGCTGTATAAGATTACACCTTATTTGAGTCCTTGCAATCTGACCACAGAGCATATCTCCTAAAGTATAATAGCTATCAACTTGAAACTTTTTGGGTGGATAGATCTTTTGGAGGAGAAGTACAGTGCACAAGAACTACAACTCTTGCTTGCATAATTTTGGAGTTATTGTCCTTTGTTATTTTTGATACTTAGATTTTGTCTGGAGCATATCTCCTAAAGTATAGTAGCTATCAACTTGAATCTTTATGGGTGGATAGATCTCATGGAGGAGAAGTGCAATACACCTGAACTACAACTCTTGCTAGCATAATTTTGGAGTTATTGCCCTTTGTTATTCTTATTACTTAGATTTTATAGGAGGCAAATCTTTGACAGTACAAAAGAATATTTTATCTATTAGGCTTCAGTTTACTATCAAGCTTTCTTCGCGGGGGATGTCCATGTCCAACATGGCTTTTGTTTTTGTGATAATGCCTTATTCGGGGAGCATAATCCGTCTCTGACAGCTCTTGTTTGTTATTTACTTTCGTAAGGGCATTTTTTGTTATGGCAAATACGCACCTATTATGTTTTTCTCTTAAATGAATGGTAAACTTTTAGAATGCATTCTCGAAGCAATGTTATGTCCTCCATCTGCACGTGGCACTTATTGTTATCTCTTCACGATCTTAAGTCCTGTTTCCACTGCACAATTGTGATAACGTTTATCAAAGAAATCAAGAATGTCACATACTTGTGTATTTTGACATACTTGCTGATCTTTATAATTCCTACTTTTTTCTCACTTGCATCTTCACGAGCCAATGATTCTTACTTTGTTTATTTACAACTGTTCTTTTCCTAGTTAAATACTGGATGAGCCATTGCTTCGAGTCTTCGCTTCTTTAGTGTTTCGGATGGGACTTTCGCCCGCGGCTCTGTCCTAGTATAACTTTTTTTTGTTGAGTTAAGTTTTTTGTTGAGTTTTTTTGTTAAACGCCTCACAACCAACAATCCACTAAATGAGTGTTCTTTGTTTATTTGGGAAATACGAGGGTTGTCCAAAAGATTTGTGAACTTTTCAGATTATTCAAAAATCCGGCGTCCGAATAAAGTAAAACTCTTAAGTTGAGTCTGATATGAGTTGAACATTGATGAAAGAAGCCAACTTTGAGGTTTATGCATGTGTATTTTCGTACAAATTGCATTATTCAGTTTGGAGTTATGAAGTTGGTTATTTACACGTACAAGTCAAACGGAGTGATAATGGCAACGTGAACGGAACGCTCTACGCACAAAATCGTTCATCATTAGGTCTAGATTGCGAAAAAGACTTATACAGACTATAAGCAAATTCAAAATCAGGAATGACCACAGTCATAACAGATAAAAGAGATATAAAGTTGAAATTGATTTATGGACAATAGAAAAGGGTAAAGTTAGGAAGAGCCATGGCGAGCAGCGTCGATAAAGGAATAGAATACATTTTTGACCGACGTCAATCAGAACGCCTGATGGGGTAAACGGAAACTATAATAAGTAAATCAGCAGAGTATACACTGTAGTTTGATATGACTTGTTCATGAGTATCGCCAGTGAACGTTATGTATTGGGGCTGTAAAGAATTATGCATGCATTTTCGTCACCAAGAGAGTTTTGGAAGCGACACACACGAAATCCCAACTTTCTTTGGTGTGCTTATATCATTGAATTAAGGTAGTGGAAGTGTAAAACCAAGGTATTAAACACAAACCCAAATGATTATTTCCATGTGAGTATAATTCTGTTAAAGTTCCTTTTATAAAATAGATAAAGACACGATGATAGCATATGAAAGAAAAAATATTGTCTTTACTCAACCTTTTTAATACGATATTGCTTATCCTCGCAAAAGATGGAGGAAATGTTTCAAATCTTTCATTGGTTGCTTAAAAAGAGTCTATGTAAACAATGCTTTGAGATATGCTTTGACAAAAGGTTCTTTCTTCGTAACAAGTCCAGGGCCGGTTAGCACGCTAGTTTGATAAGAAGTAAATCAGTTTTGAAACGACGTTGAAGACTCTTGTATTATACGAGGGGTGTTCAAGAGGTCCGTGGACTGTCTAAATATCTCGAAAACTGTTCGACATAAATCACTGAAATTCGTAAATGCTGAATTTTAAACATTGATGAGTTTATGTACAATATTTTCATCTTATTAGTTCTTATAACGCGCTCAACAGGTGTTGCCATAGATACGTACATAACGTCAAGCGGAGTTCGGACTAATTTTCATACTCAACGTCTTAACATTTTGTTACATTAACTTAAAGAAAGTGACCTAACAGTTAGATAAATTTTTCAGAATTTCACTAGCTTTTTCAATACTGATTCAATGATATTTTCGGAAAAAAATAATCGGTTGAACCAATTTGGTTGTTCGAAAAAAAGTGTCCTGACAGACGATGGTGGTTGATAGAATGCAACCCCCAGGACGTCAGAAACAGGTTACATTTACCGACAGATAGAAATTTATTCTAGGGGAGAGCAGAGGATCGAAAACGTTGCCACTGACATCTTGTGAGATATTTTTACAGCAAAAAATATTCAACAAGCCAGTTCGAAAATTCGATTGTTGAAAAAAAAATATTGCGATAACAAATGAAGGACAAGTATCAAAGGTTGTAAAAGCTGTGATTGAATTACAAGACTAAATGTAAGGGCATTTGGAAGCTTGTCGATAGCTGGCCATATTGATATAATTTGGGTATTGACGATGTATTGAAACATTTGGCAATTATCTATTGTAAAATGATGCCTGGTGGTGATTTGATTGAGAATAAATTGAAAAACGGTCTCTGTTTTTAGTATCCCGACGTCAACGAGGAGCGGTGCGATGGCATTAAATGAAAATACTTTCACCAAATTTGGTGTGTGAGTTAATTTCAAAAGATGATATTATCTATAATTTCATACGAGCTGCATTGTTTGAGATAAAGTCAGTCCACGAACTTCTAGAACACCCCTCGTAAAACGACGTTAAGGTAGTGGACCCGTAATAGTTCCACAATGTTTCGGAAATATTGAACTTTGATAGTGTTGACCGAGGTTTTCTCGGTCAACATTGTGAAAGTTCGTGAGGTCGTGAATATTGCAAAACTATTACGGTTCCACTACCTTAATACCATGCGCCGATACCCTTGTACATGCACTAGTGTTACGTTAAAATGATTTCTTTTTGAGAATTGAAAATAGCCCTCTGTAATTACGCTAGAATAACAAGAATAACGCTAAATAATTAATCCACATTACTCGTAATTTTCAATTTTAATTAGACGTTTGACATAAAAATTATTGCAAAAGTTCACAAATTCCTGGGACAGCCCTCGGACATTAATTGTATTCTTTAGAATGCTAATAAAGAGAAAGTTCTCTTGAGTTATGACCAGTTTCGTCTTTCGGCGTCAAATAGGACAAGTTACCACAAACTTATTATGTGATACAAAATCAAGCAAATTATTAAAGCGAATCGTTTGAGTCCAATTTACTAAAACTTATTTGAAACAAACATTTTTTATGTGACTCATCAAATATTTCTTTTTTACCATATATGAACTGAAAAATAATGAAAGAATAAACTTTTTTATGCATAAAGGTTTTGTACCTTCAGTCAAACCTGTATAAAGCAAGTAACTAAGGGACATAAGAAAAGTGCTTGCTTACGAAAGGTGCTTGCTTAATAAAAGCGAAATTCTGCGTAATTGCTCCTTTTCGGGACACGGTGGTCGCTTGATTAGTAAAGGTTGACTGTATACTGCTTGTTTTCTCCGGCCTATTTACTCAACAATACTTCATTTTAGTATGTATTACTGATCAATGTCCTTTTTAGTAAATGACGTCATTTCCTGTTTCCGATTCGCGTACGTTACATCTACTTCCTTTTAAAAACACAAATCTTAAATTGCGTAACAAATTTGTTCACATGTGCTTTGCAATTCTAAATATATGGATTTGATGTAATTGGTTAACAATTTTCAGAGATACGGATTTCTTAAGGTACATTTTCCTGTTTGTGAGGAAATAATGACAATTCATTTAAACTATTTGCTAACAATGTTTGAATCAGGATATAATAAGCAAACACTTCAAACAGTAGCCATGTTAATTGTTTGTGATATTAATGTAGAAGTACATGTCAAGTCCGTGTACATGTGTAGACGTGAAGTGTTTGTGACATACACAAATAAGCGCACATATCTACTGAACGGAATATTCTAAACATTCCTAAAAGACGATGCTATACTTTGGGTTTTGATTGGATATGATTATTATTGGTTACTAGTAAAAAAGGAATATGCAACCGAGTGATTTTCATAGAATCGTCTACTTGTCGTAACCGAAATAACATCACGAACGTTATACCCATTGATTTGACAACAGATGCATTGCAAAACTATGAACCTTACTCCCGGCTTTAATCCATTCATGACATAACACATAATGATTAGTAATGCAAGAAACAGAGTTCAAAGAGCGAGGCGAAAGTGACGTATTGGGTCTTATATCAGATACCAGGAAATCAGCGTCATTTACACGGCTCTCTCTGAGAAAGACCTGGTCCCATGGCAGTGGCAAGGTAATAAACTCCTCTTTATTTAACGAAGGTTGCTTGTTTAGAAAACAGTCTTTGAAACAATAAATAGTACAGTGATTTGCTTATTTTCAAAAATAATATCTATTATTGCATAAAATGTATGATTTCCGGTCATTTAAGGCATGCGTTAACGGACAAAACTCGGCGTTAACGAGAGAAAACGTGGATTTATCATTCAATTAAAGTGCCGTTAACGCCCGGCTTTTTAATTTAGATATTCTCGGTCTGGGCCTATACACTTTATCAGTTTCCTTGTCAAACATTATTATAGAGTATACCTAAAGACGTTGCTGTAAATCCCGCGTTAAATTGTGTGACGTCATAAATTTACCAAGCAACGTCGGCAAAAACAAGATAGACGGTGTAATGCATGACGGCATTTAAGTATGTTTGAATTGGTTTTGTATCGTTTCTATGATATTATCTTACTCTAATCTATCTTGTTAAGCAAAAATGGCGTCAATTCACGCTTTTTCGGGCGTTAAACCATTTTTCGGGTCTCTGCAAATGTTCGCACTCGGGCGTTAAACCATTTTTCGGATCTCTGCAAATGTTAACGGCCTCAAAAACGTGAATTAACCCTATATAAATTTACTTTTCAGAATTCATGCATCGTGTATATGTCGCTGGTTACATTTGTGGCAACAAATGAACGTGCCTTAAATATTTTGCAAAGCAAAACGATTTCAAATTTCATTAATTTTTATGAATGAAGTTGTCATTTTACATTTGAAAATATATATAATGCCTTAGATGTTAAATATACTGATACGAAAGGAATCTTTAAAATTGATTTTTAACAAATAAATAAAATAATCGATAAAGTTTTATAATTTCAATACGTTACTACATGTGTATTTGACATCTCATCGTACCAAAGACGGCGATGGTTCTTCCAGTCTTGGCATTCGAGGGAAAGTTTTCGAAGTCATACCCTTTTACCTGCGAAGGTCTATACTGGATTTTTTTTTAAATTTTTTTATGCGTTTGCAAAGCGTTTATGAAAAACCACTATCTTTAAATCGTCAAGGTATAAATTTACCTAATGTATCTTTTTTCATCCGAAATAGACCCTAGAAGACAAATGAAATTTCGACGTTATTCGAAAAAGGTTTGTTTTAAACCGAAACTAGTCGGGAATAAAAATTAAATTTAAATCAAGTTGGAAGTTTGATCTCTCTTTATCCCTATTATTTAATTTACTTGAAAAACAAAGCGATAAAAAATGAAAATCGACAGAATACCAGATGTTTGTTTACATCACATAAAATAGCACTGTTCAATTCTTGATAAGCTGTGAAGCGAGCCTACAAGTATGTTCTGGTGCTATCTTTCGGTTTTGCGGTTTGCCCTTTTACGCATTGTGCACTTAAATGAAGTAGAGCGTGACATAACCATTTTTCACAAAAACAATATTAGATGTTTACTGTGGGAAGAGCTATAAATTAATACAAAATACCACATATATTTTTGCGAATATAAAATACTACAAGACTAAGCTTTGACAAATCTTACTGTCTACCAGACCTTTTTGGTGCATTTTCCGAAGCAGAGCATGCCATTACCATCAATCTCAAAGAATTTTGGATTTTTTGTTCTCTAGCAGTTTTAGCTAAAACTATGGAATAATTCAAAATATATTTCTTTTTTTTCGACAAAAAAACACACACAAAAAAACAACAAAAAACCACAAACAAGTCAAGACCGTGACCTGATATATAATAAAGCTGAACACGGCCTGCGTTCATGATCACAAAACGGTGCAGACAGTTTTCCAATTGTACCCCGCTTTGCACGTGCACTTGTGTGCTAAGCTGGGTACAATTTGGAAACTGTTTGCACCGTTTTGTGATCCTGAACGCAGGGCGTGCTTTACATGTTTTTAGCTTGTTTAAACACGGTACACTTGTATAAGCCAGGCAATCATTTGATACGCATTTTCACCAAACAAATAAAGGGTCATCATTTTTGAAATTATTTTGATTTTATTTTCGAATTTGTTTAGCGAAATCGAAAATTCTAGACGGCATAATACACTTAAGGGTTCGCCGCAAATATAAATGGAGGCTATTTGTATTTTTGGCCAAAATTTTATATGCAAAATTAAGGCTTTTCTTTATGCAAAGTCAACTGAATATGTTATAAAATGTATTAAAAAGGGGAAATGAAGATGTTTTTGATAAAAATATTTGCAAAGAATGCTTTTATAGCTGAAAACAGAGTTCCAAATTGCACTTTCGCATTTGCATCCATTTGAAAAATGTACCGATGCATTTGGGACAAAAACTTGCAGACGTCAACTGGAATATCCAGAGTACAATCAACGAGGCTTACTTTTGGCTAAAATGCCTGTGGGAAAGATATTTCAGCGTTGAAAGACACGTGTTTATTTTCAAGGAAACATGGCAGCCTTTTTTTACAACAACAAAACATGTAAACAAAGATGTTTTAAGGAATTGCAACGATCGTATTCCTTAAAAGCCAAAGGTGACCGTCCATTATCACTCTTGGGCATTGTTACTTTAAAAATGAGACTAAATTTACCTTGATTTCTACGTAGAAATCCTTGCTATTGTTCTGTTTTTTCTCAGCTGTCAAATAAAAAAACTGCCATGGGAAATTTGTTATGAACCGCTTCACCGAAAAAGAGATAAAAATATCACTCCTCTAAAAAAAATAGAGTGGGGACCTTTCAAACTTATTTGAGAGCAAGTTAAAACGGCCTGAAGTCAAAACGGCCCAAAGTCAAAACGACCCCAAATTCGCTAAAACCAGTCAATACCAAGTCAAAACTTTTACTCATTTCATCAAAAAAGCAAAAATTAATTTTTTTATGTCATATAAGACTATATACAATTAATGGCTCGATTTATACAATGTATACATCTTTTTTTTAATAAGATCACGAATTAAATAGCTTTATTTTTTGGTTTATTTCAATACAAATACACCTCAATTTACTTGTTTCAGTCTCTCACATTACATCTATAAAGGTTTGTTTCAAATTAAAGACCAATACCCTTATTCATATAAATGTGCTATTATTATAGTCCGATTGACTTGTATAAGGACCGGTGTTTTCACCAATTACACAAAAATACGTATGCAAATTGGTACCTATTTTGAGAAAGACACTTCACTTTTCCCTTATTATAGAAACAATAAGTTTTAATAGGCCAGGAGGTTCATGTAGACGGAAAGACAAAATCATTATTTTACTTTCAAAAATTCTGAAAACATAAAAAAAGATATTATGATAAGCAAAATTTGCGCTTGAAAATTACTTTTAATTATATTGTATCATTGTTATTGAGTTCAAAAGACAATCCAAGTGTGGGTGGCCCTTTTTTGACGTTTCGTTTGACGTTTCGTTTGACGTTTCGTTTGCGAAATCTACAAGTTCTATTGTGAAATTTTGCCCTACTATTAACAAGGAATTGTGAAGAACATGTTTATAATAATGTGGTCATAATCATACTTTATATTTTGCAGCAAATCGTATAAAGAAAGACTGTGACACCAATATTTATATTGGTGAAATGAATCAAAGTCAAATTTACTACACTACACTTCTTTAATAAACGTTTAACTAAAATTTGTATGTCTTCTTATCTTCCAAAGAAGTCTCTCCCCGCTCACCGCTCTGTGGGCGCCTTTATATACCTCTTGTATGTATACATTCCTAACAGAACAAGGTCACCTGATCTACCCACACATTGGCATGCTGCCCAGCGGCTCGCTATCTGTTGTAAATAGTTTATGACCGCATAATCAGACCACATTCAAAGACAGGTATGGTTGAGTCATTCAAAAAGGAGGCTCGCAGAGATTGAATGTTTTACATATCTAATTGGTATATTTTCTATAACGCCAGAAATTTATTTAGAGAGTACAGGTTTAAAAGGGTGAGGCAATTCAAAAACATTAATTTGTACTTTTTCAAAATTGAAAAAAAGTAACACTTAATTTCGTTAATGTTTCCTATTTTCTTCTGTATAATCGAAGGACACTTAATACAACTCCCTGGAGGACACCATTTCCGTATGATAATGTATGCACTCTAAATATATACTCTGTACTCTTTTTATAAAACACTTTATTAACAATAGGTTTATATAAACGCTGTACTCTTTTTATAAAACACTTTATTAACAACAGGTTTTTTTTAGGATTAAATTGACTGTTATCAAATGTCATCTTATTATCCGGTATTTCAAGCGTTTAAGCCTGTTGTCTTGATTATAAATAATGTTTGAAAATGCAGTAATAAATTATCTTTTATCAAAACCGTTTTCCGCCTGACAAACGAAGAGCTAAGTTTTGGGGATTACAAACTATGCGTTTTATTAATTTTGAGAGGGAAATAGAGAGAGAAAGAAGAATAGAGGAGAGAGTCAAGTTTCTTGAATTATATAATAATTACTAATCTGAATATCAAAAGTCAACCTTATTAAAATAAATTCTGGGTAGAAACTGTGTATTCAAAATCTTTGGCATATGATACTTTATTTATTAAGCTCCAATAAAAACCATGAAAGTCATAAATTCCGTTCTTTCCCTTTCTTCAGTTTAAACACGCTACACTCGTACGTGAGATGACCAATCAAAGGCCTCAATACATTTTGACCAATGAAACGAGAGGAAGCAACGGACCAATGGTGTCCATGCTTACTTTAGGATCTAGTATCGATAAATGAGGACAGGCTAGCCAGTTTAAATTAAAATGGGCCTACTTTTTGCACAAGAACAAAAACCGGAAGTGTAGTTGGGTTTTTCCGCGAAAAGGTGAAAATCGAAGAAAACATGGAAAATCAAAAGCTTAATCGATAGATCAAGGTAGTTTTTGCCATTTTTCTGTTCATTACATCATTCCTTATATGCAGGCAGAAGGAAACGCCAAATAATTTGAGTTAAATCAATAAAATCAGCCAATTTTGTTAATTTACGCTAAACGTAGATTTCACGTGATGTTTTTACAACAGAAATCTTTCAAATAATCTTACCTATGGAGACCAAAAGGAACCATACGTATTTCCACTACATTTTGATGGGTATTTTTTATTCATTTTGCAAATATCAATCAAAAATCAAAGTTAATCATATAGTTTTGATATTCATCTTCCTCTTTTAAGTGAAATGCAATGGTCCCGACGCACAGGTAACAGGTAAAAATTAATTCAACAACTTGAAATGTTCGCACATAGTATTAACTTGGTCACCATATGTTATGAAGCGGTCTACTTTCTTTTTATGAATGAAATATCATTTGGCGTGGGAATAGTAAATGTAAACAAACTCTATGTCTGCCATTTGCAAATTATTTTTCTGGAGTTGGTCTTTTTCAGATGCAAAATGTGAGTTATGTGAAATGTTTATGCAAAATTTAAGCCTCCTTCATTGTTCTTTAGCTTTTCCTCTACATGTAGACATTTCTTGTTTTATCTATTGTGCAACTGAATCTTTAGTTGAATGCAAATAGGAAATGTTGTAAATGTATCATATTTTCATGCTTTAAAGACACTTTTTGATATTTTTTCTACATATCCAAACTATTTTGCATTCTTTAGTAATATTTTAAAGCTACTATATCAGTTTTGGTCCAATAGATTACTCTGTATGAGTTTTTAATTTCATGTCCATTGACTCAGTTTCTGTGAATTCAAATCGCGGTAAACCCTTAATAAACCGCAATATTTAATGCAATTTAAAGAATGAAACTTATTTGTATAGCCTACATGCACTCAAAGTACTTACTTAACTTACTTACCAAACAGGCAGAAACCTATTTTGCTTGATGATACTATCATATTATAGGAAATGAATTTAATATTATACCTTTAAAAAAGGCGGGTTGAATCCGTTTCATACATTGTGATCAGACTTCTTAGCCCCAAACTTACACGAATAAAAAAAGAAGAAGAAGAAAAAAAATGTTCAACTGTAACGATCTTAGATCTTAGACTTATTTTATTCCTGATATGATGTGAATCCAGTCAATAGATAGGCCTGCTTTTTTAAGTAGATAATAAAGCATTTTGTGGTTAGCTTATTTACGCAAAGTGCACTAATAGTAAACAAAGTATGTTGTTGTACGTATTTACGCTACACTCAAAGCCAGCCATATACACTGCCCAGCGTTACGGGGTCACGAAGCACAAACGAGCATCCCAGGTTTGTAACATGCTTTGCATGTTTTTCACTGAAAAATTCAGGGTAGAATGTTGAGGAGCTTCGGCATTCGGAACATCGCTCGGACTTTTCTGTTAACTGGAAAGTGTCTCACAAGTAAGTGTAGTAATTTTGGGTCATATTTGCTAATCCGGCTTCTGGTGGTACTTCGGTCAATACGCTTGAAAAAAGGCAACTTTCTTCAATGCCTTCCGACCGAGTCTATGGAGATATTTTGGGCATATGATAATTTGATAACAAAACGCAGTGACCCGCAGTAATTTGCCAAGCTTTAATCTAGATTTCGTTGATTTTGTTAGCTCACCTGAGCACAAAGTGCTCAAGATGAGCTATTGCGATCACTCACCGTCCTTCGTCCGTCTATCGTCCGTCCGTCAACAATTTCTTTAAACTTCTACTCCTTTTAAACCACTGGGCCAATCAAGCTGAAACCTGGCAGGGATGTTCCTTTGGTGCAGCTTTCCAATTTTATTAAGAAAATATTTTCATCAAAATCTTTGGTTTCCATGGTAACGAAAAGGCTCCTTGGGTGCAGCGTTTTCAAAATTTGTTAAAATAATTCAATTCCATCAAAAACTCTGGTTTCCATGGTAACAAACGAAAAGGCTAACAATCGGCCGAAATTCTAGGAAAAATTCTTCTCCACCTAAACTGATAGGCAAACCAAGCTGAGACTTGGCAGGAATTTTTCTATGGTGAAGTTCTTTCAAAAGTTGTTAAAAAATTATTTTCATTAAAAAAAAACTCTGGTTTATATGGTAACAGAATGGCAGAAAATTGGCTAGAAATTGCGGAAAATCTTAGAAAAATTCTTCTCCTCTTATAATCCACCAGGCAAATCAGGCTGAAACTTGACAGGGATGATCCTTGGGTTCACCACTACCAAGTTTTTTTTATTTTTATTTTTAAAAACTAATTCTATCAAAAACTCTGGTGTCCATTGTACAGAAGCAGAAAGACGGAAAATGCCGAAAATCTTAAATTCATCTTCTTCTAAATCATCGGGCCAATTAAGCTGAAACTTGGTAGGGATGATCCTTGGGTAAAGCTCTACGAAATTTTGAAAAAACGATTTTTTCGATTAAAACTCTGGTTTCTACGGACACGGAAATGTAAAAAAATCTCAAATATAATCATCTTATCCTAGACTATTGGGCCAATCAATCTTAAATAAGGTAGGAATATCATTACGGTGTTGTTCTACTAATGTTGTTAAAATAATTCAATTCAACCAATAACTCTGGTTGCCATGGTACATGTAACAGAGAGAACGAAAATTAAAAAAATCAAATTGCAGTAGGACGAAAGTAAAGTCTTTTCTTTCAAAACCACCCTAAATGTACATCAAACAATCCCTGGTATTTACATGCATTACATGGTTGACAAGTTACGAATTGACTTACTCAGGTGGGCGATATAGGACTACCATGGTCCTCTTGTTTGACTCAACGTCAACCTCAACTCGGATGCGTCTCAGAAATATGCCACGAATCTACCAAATGAAGCATACCCAATATGCTTTTCACGATTACGGCGTTCGTGGAAAATAGTAAAAGGTGTGCAAACACATTTGAATGAACAAGAGAATCTAAAGAGTTACTTCCCGTTTACCTGATTTCTTATTGTACAAAACTGTACAGATCGATATCGTTCTGTTTTTAATTTGACTTGAACGGGGTTCAACCATCGCTTTTAACAATCTTTCAGTTGTATTTGCGGCGACTGGAGCATATATTATTCGATACCTCGTAGTTCTCGCACCAGTACAACCTTTATACCCTTTTCTAAATTCTAGCTGATACCCCATTTAGGTATACGATTATCAAACCCTGTCATCCCACTTAAGTTTACGATTATCTATTGGTTGGAGGCAATGACGTCCTTGACAAATCTGAACCAGCCATGTGTTCGGGATGTAAAAACGTTTCGCGAGCGCTTTGAGATGACACCCCGCTTCGCACGTGCACGTGCACGTGATAAATAAATGAAGCGTTGAGTGAGCGGTGAAGAATAATTTTGAATGGGATAAATGTCATTTTCATGATGTTTCTCACTGTAATGGGATTCATAGAAGGATTGAAATTATTTAGATGAATTTACACATGTACATGTATAATGAAATATTATTTTTCCATTGTTCAGCCTTTCTTTCCCTTTTCTTACGAGTACATCATTTGATAAATGACTTTAAACTCAATTGTATGTGAAGGATTTTTTTGTTTTGTTTGCAAACAGTTTTGAAATCGGCAAAAAAGTTAAAACACTTGAGATGCGGGAGGGGAGCTCAATAAATCATATGTTTCAACACAGCTCCGGAGAGCAGGAGTTATTTCGCTTCCAAATCGAAATATCACATTATCTATAAATCAAATTCTATGTTGCTTGTACTCATTGGAATCGTCTTATCAAGACGATTCCAATGAGTACCAACAACATAGGATTTGCACTAAAATTAACAGACTTAGGTCGTCAACGCTCAAGAAATATCTGGGGCCCTGCTGTACAAAAAATTAAAACGGCTAAATACCGAATATATTACGTATATTTGCCATTAGCTAAAACACATATTTTCGTCACGCCATGAAAAATTCGGACTTTGGTCTGAGGAGGATTGATTAAACGGACCGTAGTTTGAACGAGTATTCAAAGAAAAGGGAGACTAGTACTGCCATCCTAATGTTGGCTTGGATAATACAATGATTGCGTAAACCTTATGTTTATGACGGGCTAGCCTGCGAGAATCAATATTGAGCGTTCTGCCGAATTATTAGGACCAAGTCTCACATTTAGGGAAGGATTTGCACAAGAAATTTAAAACAGAAAAGAAAACCTCCGCAATTTAGTAATACATAATGAGTAAATTTGCCATTGTCAGCGTTGGTTCGGATCTGGGGCCCGTTTTACTAAACATCTTACGATCATTTTTTGCGTAAGTCAAAAAAAATAATTTTCTTCTACAGTAGTAACTAAATATGAAATTCTGCAATGCAAAATCTCATTAGAATCGTCTTCTTAAGACGATTCCAATGAGATAATGCGAGGCAGAATCTAACAAGAAATGAAAACACCAGGTACCATTTGTGATTTTGACTTAGGATCAATTTTGTCGTAAGAAGTTTAGTAAAACGGGCCCCAGATGAGGCCAAAAAGGGTCTCAGGTTTATAATTTGCCTGGACAGTGATTCCTATATTAACCATACATAATTAAGTTTCCAATGTTAAATGACTCTGTCATTATGATATGTTCATCTTGAATATCTCGTTGAATGTCAAAGTTACGGATGAAGCTCTTACCCGTTTCTGGGCTATGATATATAGGTTTTCTGTCTTCATTGTATTTAAACATGCTATGAGATTATCGTTTTGTATATGTGATCAAAGTTGGAGGTCAAATTGTCCCTAGACGATCATTGTATTTTTGATATACATACATGTATATTAAATTATGTACACCAGAATTTTGTAAAGGGGGTTCGAAAATGAAAATTCCGACATTGGACGCAGGTGTTTCGAGTTAGTGACTTGCAAATAGGTAGCCATAACTCTCAAAACTGCCCGATGTAAGTCCATAGGACCAGCTATTTTCAATAGCCTTCAATTCTTTCTGAAATTGATACCTGAAGGTAAAGGTTATTATACAATAGTCGGATACGGATTATAATTCAGGAAGCCGGGTAGCAACGTTACCCTACCATAAACCCCGGTACATGTACTCGAGTTCTCGCCCCAACTCTAGACCGCTTGCGGTTCACTACGACAAGTTGATATTCGTCATTTGTCCGTTCGTGCGATTTTTCTCCGGAGATTAACTCCTACATTTACGGATGGATTTCAAAATCTATTCACCCAATTGGCCCCCCCCCATTTTCCTATTTGAATGATTTGTTTGCATTTAAAAGGTCAATGCCACACTGAAGGTCAATAATATTTTTCAACTAGAGTATTACTATTTGATTTATGCGTGGATTTCAATATGATTTGTCACATGTGTTCACCTCCAGGTGTCGAAGTGCCTTTTATATTAGTTATGACTTTTGGTCACCGGTCACAGGATTTTGAATGTTTTAGAATAGTAGTAAGTTCTTCTTGTCCACCGTAAAGATATTTTGTCTTTCAATGTGTGAGATATTTAATGCATCTTTATCCCCACCAGATTTATTTTCTATCTTAGAGACGCTTTTTATTAAAGCATTTATGAAGGCATGAAATAAATAAAATCATTAAAAAAAACATAAAATAATATCGTATAAATACCCGAAGTACACTCATACACTTTTAAACACCTTTTTTTGTTTCATAACCCCATGGAAGAAACAAAATCAGAAGTCTTCATTTTATAAACTTGAACGACATCAATCGAAAAGCAAAGAAATAGTAGCGAAACGATTACTTGTTTTGAGCCATATCATGATTTTACTATGTGTACACGCATACGAAATAGCTGCATGCTCTACCATTCTTCCATTGAGTTATGAAACCAACATTACAGCCATCGAGAAATCTCGTTTTTATTGGACGAAGCTTAGAAATAAATCAAACGGTAATAAAATTACAAGTTAGGGTGTAAAAGTACCGTAACATGTGATTTACAGCCGCCGAAGTTTGTGGTTTTTTGTTGCGATCAAACTGCACTTCGTACAAATCTAAAGTACAGTTAACAACATCGTGAAATTGACAAGTTAAATGATTTTCTAATGATTTATGAATGAGGTTGAATGAGTGTGTGGAGCGAGTTTTGAGTGAATTTAATGGGAGGTAATCCAATATCGCAAATTTTGTTCAGGATGAACAAAATTAGCGATATAGATTACCTCCATTTAATAAAATATGCATACAATTTCTATGGATAGCTTCCTATTTCTTCAAGAACCTATTAGATGCTTACAATTCAAATTATGTCAGTGAAATCGCGTTTGTTCTCTATCCAAATTTATTTTGATGACGTTATTGATACTATATTTTTCAATGGGTTTGAGCGTTTTTAATCGATTTGAGTGAGTGTTTGGAATGAACGAATGGAGCGATGAGTAATCGTTTTGGAATTGTTTTGATTGAGGCGAATGTCAATTTCACGATGTAGCTAACTGTACAAGTTACGGTGTAAAAGTCAACCGCCCAAGTAGCCTTGGGCGTATTTGCGGTTTTTTGTTGCGATCAAACTATACTTCGTACAAACTCAGACCAGCTCTGCGTTCTTGGTCCGAGGTTATAAAACTTAACTCAGGCTCAATTCAAAATTTTCTCAATTTTCAGTTTGAGATTAAAGCCGTAATTCTGTTTAAATACTCATTTTAATGTATTAACATAAAAGATAATATTAATAAGTTCTTATAAATAACAACTCATTAATATCATCTTTTATTTTCATGTATTCATTTAACTTTAAAATTTTGAGAAAATTGAGTCTGAACCTGAGAAAAGTTTTATAACCTTAAGCCCTGAAACATAATTTGTTTGGGAAAGTTCATATTGGTTTCATGTTTTGCACTTGAAATCCCGCGACTATCGTGAATTCACGTTGATCGTATTGTGTTTTTTTCCCAATTGGGGATTGTGATTTATTTCAAGTTAACTTAAAAGCTTCTGATATCTAGCTGTTCTTTTTTCATGAACGGATCTAGTTCGTTTGAATTTGGATATAGGTCCTCTCATTTGAATAGCAAAGAATCCCCTGACATTTTGTATATCTAAAACTAAAGGAAAACGCTTGAAATGAAAACTGGAATAAATGTTTAACATCAAAAGAAACAAGCAATTTTATGTGGAGTAACGTTGAATGCATTTTTGTATGAATTAGCCATATTTTCCACTTCTTAGCCACTAACCAGCACACGTTTGCGATTCTATTATCGTCAAATACCTTCTTTGCATTCTGAATAATTTATTTACCATGAATTTTCGTACATTCTTTTAGGCTGAAAATAAGTTTTATTTCTCCGTGAGAATAATTTTGACTGAAAATTGGTTTTATGTCTCAATGAAAACAATTGAGTAATTGATTTTTTTTTATCTATGGACCCAAACCTTTGATTTATCAAAAAGAAGCTATTAGACACAATGAACATTTTGCGAGTTTTACGATCTATAAATAAGGTTATTTTCACAACGTTTGGTCATCCGAAGGAGATTTGGTTGAAGCGCTTCTTGTATATTCTGCTTTACTATGATATTTACACGATTTGCGGTTTTGATTTTTACCGAGTACACATTTATCCGCTTATCTAGATCCTTTGTTGAGAAAGAAAGAATAGAGAAAAAAACCCGATAGATAAAATAAAGTAGAATGGGAAGGGGCAGAACAAGGGGTAGGGGATGCGGAGTGAGGGAACTGAATTTTTTATTCGCAAATTTTGTTTCTTCTATTTAAACGATTTCAATCAGGGTGTGTCCGTTGTTGGAAGTTTGAGCTTCGGCCGCGATGTCAATAGGGTCCGAGTTCGTATCCCGGAAGAGGCTATCGATCTTTGTTCTTTATAGCTCGAGTACAAGCGAAATCTAAAAGAAGGAGATTTGAGAGAGATTCACCTAAGTTTAGAATACAAATAATTATTTGTTTATATGGGGTTAAACGCCGCCTTGAACCATTTTTAAGTCATGTCGCTCCAACTGGAACACCTAACAATAATTTCTCAGTAATTCCCACACCAGTGTTTCCATAACATCCCTTCATGCTTTTCCAAAAATTGTTTAAAATCACCCATCCATTAGTGAGAGACAACTGTCCGTAACAATCTGTACCACTACCGGAGATCGAACCTTAGTGAGTTGGAAGAAAGTGTTGCCCAGACTTTAGTTTGAACCATTTGCCTCTAGGGAAGCTATAAATAGAATACCGAGTAAGTGAATTAGAACGGGTGGATTCTGGACGTTTTGATCACTTCGCTTGAGCGGTAGGGAAGCTATTAGGAGAGCAACAATGTCACTTTGCTACAGTTAGAAACATTGAGAAATTGACATTCTTCTCATTCAAAACCATTTTAATTCGCTTACTCAACTGTCTATTCAATCATTCCAAACATTCACTAAAAACATCCCAAAATCATTTAATAGCAGTTTCACGGTGTGTCAAACTGCTATTAGGTGTAAGACTTAATGAAGACAAGTATGAAGAAAGGTAAGGCCATTTAAATTTCAATGATAAACAAGGTTTACTATCCTTTTTTGGGCAAACGTATGTATTTATTTACTGAGTGTCACAGCCGTGACCAATTTGTTTTCTGTCGTCTGTTTGGACATTTGATAAGTTACCTTTAGTTAAAGACTGGTCAAAATTAAAAGAAATATTTAAATTGCGTTTCTAAGATTAAGTGAATAGGACACAACCACGTGTACCCTTTGGTTAGGAAATATTGTGAAAAAAAGAAGAGAAATTGCTTGCGACAAGCAATTTCTCGGGTTTTTTTTTCCACAATATTTTTTTCATAATTTGTCTGGTTTTTTAAACTGAAGGATTAAACGGAAAGCTAATTGCAAAGTCTATAAATTCCCGCCTTTGTACGCTCTGACAAAAAATATAAATTCAAATTTGGGAAACATTATATAAACAGGAAAATTTGCATTACACAAGTTGCCATCTCTTATCTCACCATTTTTTTTACCTTTCCTTGAATTTAGAATTATTTCAAGTGACGTCTGCAGCTTTTCGGATTTAGTAAAAGATTGAAGTTTGATGCGCGAAAACGGATTAAAACGTAACTGGTAGATTTTTTCAAGTGAATCGATGTGTGAATACTAGTCTTTAGTGTGGTTTGAGGATAAAAAAAGATTCAAGAAGGATTAACTAACGAGTGTCGTGATCTTTCGTTTCGTTAAAAGATGAAAAATGATAATAAATAAATAGTTTCGTAACATATTTTATAAGGATCAGTGCTCCACACGGTTTAGAATAAAAAAAAGAAACGTACGAGCAATGTTGAATTCGGATGAATTTGATGGAACAGTAAGTTTTTAGAAACATTATTTTTTCACGATATTTAAGATGTGAAAAAGATGTCTGTTTTATATGGGATTAATTGTATTTAAGATTTATCAATTAATATGTGTGCATTCTAGTTTCCCGAAGAATTGGATTTTATTCCTATATGAAAACAATTCCAGTACATGTTTTCATCTATATGTATATTTTTTGTAGTTTAAATAAGGTAAAAACGAATACAGACATTTTTCATGAAGTAACATAATTTTAAAAGAAGTCTAATTTGGTGTTTCCCTAAATATGTTGTTTTAATGAAAGTTAATCTTGATGTGTGGCTTTTCGAATACGACAACTTTAGGGTCTTTCTTGTTTGAGCTTTTGAATATACAAATGCAAATAGTTTAATGTTCAGATCATAAACATATGATAAACGAACGTTACAAAATAATGTTGGTTACATTCAGACAGTGACGGGATTTACAGAAGATGTTCTACATGTATAACTAATGAGACGTCAAAACATATTATTCATAAGAATAAATATGCAAATGGACTTCGTTTCCGGAGGCATGATACTTTTTACGTTTTATTTAGTTAAACCAATACATGTATGATGGTTTTATCCCCCCCCCCTCCAAAAAAAACCTTCTTTATTCGTATTTCTTTTTCGATCTTTTGACGGTCGTTACTGAATCGACTGAAACTATAATGGAAGAGGTACACTAAGAGGGGGCATTTCTAGTATAAAATCTTAATTTCTCATAAAACTCTATGATATGGGTACTCATTCGTAGGCGTATCTAGGACTTTGAAATTTATAGGCACTCAGAAAGAGACAACCAAGAATGATTATAATAAAGACGATATGAGGACTGCGACAAAAGATTGATGCCCTCCGTCTGCTCCCTATTAATGATTTAAGCGTTTATGAATAATCAAAACATCGAAGCTACAGCTTGAATAAGCTGTAGTTTCGATGCTTGGATCCTCCATCAACGATATTTGTCAACAGATGATTATTTCTTGTACGCACTTGCGTAAATTGCGTAATGGGAGTTACACCCCTACCTAATTGGATTCGTATCGGCGAGACGATTCCAATGAGTATCCACAATATAGGATTTGTGCAACTACAATTGAAATAATTTAATTTGAAATCCAAAATACCCCATGTATCTGTAGCTTTGCAAATGTTTATTTTATTGCAACTGTTCTTTGACATAAATTTGATACTGCGTTCAAACTGAAAGAAATTCGACAAACGTTTAAGAAATGGCACCGCTTTGTACGTTGATTTACATGCAAGACGGTGCAATACTTTTAAACGTAAGAAAAAAAGGGGGGATTCTGAACGTAAGAAAGTTAAGTTATGTTTTCTCGAGACTGTATAAGGCCGTCTCAGCAAGAGAATAGAAATATATTTGAAGGCTTTTTCTCTACTAGTTGGACGCAATTGGTAGCCTATGACAAGACGGTTTTTCATAAGGTGTAGAAAGACTATTTCGTTTGATTGGGAATACCTCTATTATCTGTCATAACTATCACTTTATAATACATAAATAAAACATCTTTATGCTAGATAAATCTATAAAGTAATCGTTAATTGCCCATGATCATTCAACTATGAAATGTATGACCGTAGCAGGTGAAAAACTTTCTGATTTCAAAATGACAAGTTTACGAAATATAAATGTTGATGTTGGAAATACCAGTGACAATGAATTACATGTGATCCATCACGCGAAAAGGGATCATCTGGGAACCCTGCACAATAAATGTTTGAAAAAGAGATTGGGTCCAGCATATGTCAACAAGAGGTCGCATTTCAAAAAATATTTCACTGGAAGGTAAATTATTCATTCTAGATTCAGAAAATAAGTAAAGGGAAAAAAGGTTCGACCTTAGTCAGTCTGCGCCAGTCTGCGCAATCCGCGCAGTCTGACTAGGGTCGACACTTAACGCGCTACCCAGACGGTACCTTTTTGAGTGACGGGTTACTATTATTTTTCTCGTCGTCATACTAATAGCAAACGCTCAATTCATTTGGTTTTCAAAGCTTTTATATGCCGCCGTCAATGGGATGGGATGGGTTCGATCTCTGGCGGCGGCACATATCCTTTCTAACATTTGTCTTCCACCAATAGATAAAGGATGTGGTGGTAGAACTGGTGTGAGAAATACCAGGAATTCATCGTTAGGTGCTTCAGCCGCCGCTATATAACAGAAATAATGTTGAAAGCGGCGTAAAACCCCAACCAAACAAAACCAATAGATGGATAATTGCAAACTAAAGTGGGATAGCAGCTGGCGGCTAGAAAAAGATGAAATGGTAATTATTGTGCAAGAATACCAGTTATCCATTGTAAGGTGCTCCTACCATTGCGGTACAGTAAGTTAAATTGTGAAACTGACATTCACCTCAATCAAAACCATTCTAATCGCTCAGTCAACGCTCGATTCCTTCCTTCCAAACACTCACTCAAATCGATCAAAAACCTTCCAAAATTATTAAAGAGATACAATCAAAAGCTTCATTTAAAACAAATATGAATAGAAAATTTGCGATTAAACTGACATAATTGAATTTGTAGGCGTGTGATTGGTCTTGAAGAAATATGAGGCTATCAATAGAACCTTTATGCATTTTTCATTAAAGGGAGGAAATTGATATCGCTAATTTTGTTCATCTTGAACAAAAGTAGCAATATTGGATTACATCCCTTTAATATCACTCAAAACTTGCTCCACACACTCATTCAATTTCATTCGAAAATCATTCCAGAATTAATCCCCTTGTCAATTTCACATTATAACTAACTGTATCCCAATTTAAGAAACTATAAAAGGTTTATACAACGTATATCGTTCTGTAAAGTACTTTTTCTTTTCAACAGGCCAGTCGAGAGAAAAATTTACTCATTTTCAAAAGCAACTTTTTTTTTTAAAAATTAAGGGTTACAAATAAAATATTTCATGTTCAATAAAAGGTTGATTTGAGAAAGGGTTATTTTACGGTCTTTACATCCTTGGCAAAATCCAATGTTTTACAAAACCTAAAAGACTAAAATTTCAATTTCTTAATCAGTACAGTTCATTAACATATGAGTCACATTCAAAAATGTGAACTATTTGAGTTCATTTTTCTTTCTCTCGTCATGATGGTATGTCGGGTATGAATAAAGTAATAAATAAAACAGCAGATAACAAACTGTATATTCATATCCTAGTTTATAATCCCTTTATTGAAAACAGACAGACGTCATTCGAGTCGAGCCCACAACACGTTCTAAATCCTTTATCAATAACCATCGGGAAATATTTAGGCCAAAAAAGTCGATGAATACGTTCAAACAAAGCAACAAACAAAACAAAAAGACTGTCAAACACAAACAAAAAGAAGACATTTCTGACCATTATTTTATTTTTTTTTCATAATCAAGTTAAAAATTCTCAAAATTGAAATAAATGAATGAAGATAAAAAAGATTAAATTCATACGTTGATATTTTTAATAACTTACATTTCTATCTCGACTATGAGTAGATAAGGGGGGGGGGGGGGGGCTATTCCGGTCCCCTGGGGGTCGGCGTCGGCGGGCGTTGGCCTCGGCGATGGCGTAATGCTTTGGTTAAGGTTTTGCGTGCAACGGTGACAAATCTCTTTTTCTACTGAAGCTATTGCTTTGAAACTAAGTATTTTTTTTTTTTTGAAAATTACTAGAAAGAATAGAATTTAGTACTATGAAAAAGATTGATACTCTTCTAAATGATGAAACTTTTTAAACTTTCGACCATGTTAATTTTGTTTTATCACTTGTAACACAAATGAAGTGATTGTACAAATACAAATACAAATGGTTTATTGTTCAAATGATAAACATATGATATACGAACATAACAAAATAATATTGCTTACATACAAATACATTCTGTAGAATAGAAGTTTTTGAATTTAAGGTAGTGGACCCGTAATATTTCGGGAGACATACACTATAACAATGTTTCCATGGTTTCCTTAGAAACCTCGGTTAACAATGTCAAAGCTCATTATTTCCGAAAAGAGGGGACCGAAATCTAGAAACTGTTGGGTTGCAAAAAAAACCAAAAAAACTCAAAGAATATTTTTTAATAAGAACAAGATTTGAAAAAAACAACAACACGCAATAAAATGTGAATTATCATTCACGCCTATATTACGTATTTCGATTTATGTCACACAGTCATAAAAAACTTGTATAATATTCATGCGGAGACTCAGGTGAAAAGGGCAGTCTCTTCATCTGTAAAAATGTATGAATAACCCTTTTCAAAAATACTTTACTTAAAATTAATAAAATATCGCTATAAGATTAACAATAAACTGTAATTATAATGTTTCGGTCACACACTGGGAATATTTGTACTGCCCTGCACTCCGGATGACAAAACGGTCTAAATCGTCTGCAAAGTTTACCCCGCTTTGCACGCAAATACACGTACAAAGCTGTGTATAGTTTGCAAACTGCACCGCTTTGAAATCCTGAATCCAGGTACGGGTGAATTTTAAAATGGGTTCAATATATATCCTTTTCCTATTCATCTATCTTGCAAAAAAAAGGGGGGGGGGGGACACGTATAAAAGAAACAACTAATTTTCGAGCTGTAGAACCGAATGTTTCGTCGGTCAACGACAATTATTCCGTTTGAAGGCATGAAGACAAAATCTGAACAGAATAATAAATTATTTATTTATGACACCGTTAGGGTCACTTTGTAGTTGTAGCCTCCTTTGCTCTATGGAACAGTCTATTCAAAGAGTATCTATGGTTCAGGATGGCTAAACGATTCAAACTGTTTGCCTCTTTTACCCCGCTTCGCACGTAAGTGAATGTCCAAAGCGGGGTATAATTTGCAAACAGTTTGAAACTTATCACCATTTTGTCATACTGAACGCAGGACTGGTTTTACGTAAGTCCTTCCGAAACAACTATCTCGCGGTTTGGTCACGATTTTTTTTTTATAAAATACGTGTTAATGAATACAAATATCAAACACTGACAGTAAAAGGATAACGATTAATCATGCAGAAATTTAATATTTTGGGTCGCTTAAACCGCATACTTTCAATTACACTTATTTTTCATAAACAGTTGGAAGTTGGGCTCGGATTGAACTTTGCGGATTATATTCATCCTTTCAATACTGGCCTCCTTCTGAGTTTATTTCATTATTTATATTTTTCCAGTTGTGTAATCTGATGTCTTACAAAAAAAGAGGTTTAGATACATGTAAATGTGACCCGTCACGCGAAAAGGGACTATCCAGAATTCTAAAAAATGAAATATTGAAAAAGAGATCTGATTCAGCATAGGTCAACCAGAATTCGTATTTTGAATATTCTTTCACTGGAAGCTAGATTGAACATTCTAGATTCAGAAAATAGGCACGGTGCAAAAAGTTTCGACCCTAGTCAGTCTGCGCAATCTCACTACGATCGATAATTTACGCACTACCCAGATGGACTCTTTTCGCGTGACGGGTCACAAATTAAAGTGATTTTTTTTTTATTTTTGACATACTACTAGTACATGTGTAAAAATTTCATAAGTACTTTTTTTCGATTTCGCATTGTCAAATTTTGAAATACACATGAGACATTTTTTTTTATATTTTTTTACGTTGTTGTTTGTAAAAAAAATAAGGATAAAATGGGGTTAAAACGTTACAAAACTACTTTTTCGTATCGTACAAGAATAGTGAAAATATAAAGACGAACTTTTTTTCTTTTATGACGAAACCTTGAAATATGTCGTAAATGAAACATTGCAATGTCAAACTGAAATTACCTATTACCTAAGAACGAGTTAATTATCTTGAAACAAGCTCGATTTTGTGTTGATTAAATGTAAATTAATGTGGGTTGGAGTCTGAGAAAAAAGGTTGAGATTTTCATTTTCTGACGATAAACTTGAATAATTATAATAATGGTAAAAAAACAATAATAATGACGATGCATTTCATTCCCTAAATTTAATAGAAATGAAGAAAAAATGTCTTAAACGATTAAGGGAATGTGAAGAACAAAATAAGCCCGTCAGGCAAAACTGGACCCCTTGTTAACTCCGTAAAATAGGATAATAAGGGTCAACCATTAGTCAATAAAAGATCGCAGTTCTGAAACTCTTATTAAGAAAAGTCCATCTGGATTCCGAAAATCAGCAAAGTGCGAAAAGTTTCGATCCTGGTCAGTTGGCGCAATCCGCTCAGTCCGACAAGGGTCGACACTTAACGCACTACCCAGATGGTCCCTTTTCGCGTGACGGGTCACAAATGTTATTTATTATACATAAAAGCATGTCTAGGTGCATCATTGCGACATAATCTGTCAAATCTGTAGCGGATGATTAATTTTATAACTTTTTATGGTAATGTAATGCACTATTTATACAGAATGATGAAGCAGGAATTTCTGTTTTAAATTAGTGGACGCGTAATAGTTCCACAACGTTTCGGAAGTAACGATCTTCAACAGTCTTAACCGAGGTTTCCTAATGATTTCATTGTAAAAGACCATGAATTCCGAAATGTTGCGGACTTATTACGGGTTCAAAATATGTTATGTCGTTTGCGAAGATCAGTCGATCAAGGTCAATTGATTGCAAGTAGGTATAGATGAACAATAAAACGAATTAAATCTTAAATAGTTTCAATTAGTGAAGCAAGCAATGGTTACGGGCTCACTCTTTTATGTTTGAAGCGTCATACTAGTAACAATCTCATAAATTCAACGTCCATGTAACGAACAGTAAGTCGGAACCACGGTATTTCTGTTCTCTTTTTTTTTTTGCTTTCCCTTATTAGCTTTCCTTAACACAAAGTGCCCAAGGTGAGCTTTTGTGATCACTCACTGTCTGTCTATCGTCAGTCCGTCCGTCAACAATTTCTTCAAACATCTTCGCCTCCTAAACTTCTGCGCCAATCAAGCTGAAACATGGCAAGGATGCTTCGTGGGTAAAGCTCTTCAAAGAATGTTAAAAAGATTTAATTCTATCTTAAACTCTGGTTGCCATGGTAACAGAAAGGCCGAAAATCTTATGAAAAATTATTTCCCTCGTAAACAACTGAGCTTATCATGCTGAAATTTGGCAGGGATGTTCCTTGGGTAAAGCTCTACCACAGTTGTTGAAAGATTTTAATTTTTTTCAAAAACTCTGGATTCCATAGTAACGAAAAGTCCGAAAATTGCCAAAAATCTTAGAAAAATTCAACTTCTCCTGAACGACTGGGCCAATCAAGCTGAAACGTAGCAGGGATGTTCCCTTGATAAATTTCTACCTAAGTTGTGAAAATAATTCAATTCCATCACTAACTTTAATGTTAACGGAAAGACTGAATATTGTAGAAAATCTTAGAACAAAATCATCTTCAACCACAGGGATAGTTTAGCTGAAACTTGGTAGGGATGTCCCTTGCGCGAGGCTTACCAAATTTGTAAAAAGAATTCAATTCAATCAAAAACTCTGGTTGCCAAAGTAACGTAAATTTCGAAAAAATGAGGAAAATCTTTGAAAAAAAATCTTCAATCAGGTCAATCGGTCTGAAACTTGGCAAGGATGTTCTTAGGGATGGAATTCAGTTCCATCAATAACTCTGGTTGCCATGGTAACCAAAGGGTTAAAAATTTACGATCATTTAAACACAAGAGGGCCATAGTGGCCCTAAATCGCTCACCTGAATGAACTGTCTTAAATTTTTAAAAGCAGCCTCAAACTCAAAAGTAAATAATTTGGGCGATAAAAAAGTTTTAAAATGAAACTCAAGTTCGTAGTAAATTACCCCACCCACTTTTAACACAGCGCACAGCTAGAACCAATAAGTTTGAGATGCCAATATTTTGTCCGGAGATGCAGGTAATATCAAAGTATGTATGCCAAAAGTTTAAAGGAAATCTATTCTAGCCACGAAAAGGCCCTTATGGAGACCCGTCCTTTCAGGTTGATCGGGCAAAAAATGTGGCCTCTAGAGTGCATACAAGGCAAATGTTGACGACGGACGTCGCACGACGCACGACGCACGACGGACATCCACCTAACCGCAAAAGCTCACCATGAGCACTTCGTGCTCAGGTGAGCTAACAATCAAATTCAGTCGGACAAAATTAAAGTCTGTTTCTTTAAAACCACCTAAAACGAACATTAAATAATCTCTGGTATTTATAACATGATTGACAAGTTATGGGCTGACTTACTCGGGTCAGCGATATATCATCATTTTGGTGCAATGGATAAATACATGTAGGTCTTATACAATAGGTCTAACCAACACGATAAAAAACAGCCCTTTGTCGGTCGAAACCTATAACAAGCGTTTTTCTTTCAACCAATAATTCTCTTCATAAAACTGGGTAATGTCACAATAGTAATTACAGTAAAACATTTTAGAAATATCAGAATGCGAATCATGGGTTCTCTGAAGAAACTAACAAAGGGCCAACTTATTTCTGACCCCGGGCGGGTATTGTTGCCCGTTATATCAGAGTATCTCTCAGACAGCGGTCTACCAGCTCTGGACTGGTCCAAATATCGACTATTAGAATAGCCTAGAATAGGCTATTCTGATAGTTGAAAGTGGGACCAGTCTATCATGGATAGGATTCGGGTCAGAAATAAGTAGGCCAAAACTCTTTTATATGGATTCTCATTGAAACGTTTCGACAATTTAGAGAAGTAAGAATGACGAATAATTAATATTACTGCAATATTCAATTCTAGAATTTACCTTATCTATGAGTAGCAGTTTTATACGCCCAGCTAAGATTAAATGCATGGGACAGAGTTTGGTGAATCAATAAGTTTGCAAAATATATAAAATGCCTCATTAGTAGTTGAAATCATTGACAGAGGGAGGGGGATCATATAGAATCTTCATCGACATTTTAAAGAGAGGGCTACGTTGTCGTAGCATTGGCTTACTTTTAATACATGTAGGATCTTTGTTTCCGACTAAGAATATTTTTTCAGAATAAATCAGAATAAATTTCAAAGGGGAATTTAGCTGGCTTTTTCACAGATTAGCTGTAAAGTAAGATTTGACTGAATCCTTTTTCTATTTTCAGAAAGGAAGAATTAGTATCACTCCACCATCCTCACCCACCTCCCTCAGTTCATTCACATCAAAACCTATTGGACAAAACGGTTACTATGACAACCCCGTCGCATCCTACAGACTATCATCTTCCGGAGAGGGTGAATTCAAATTTCTGGACTGTCAGAAGTTTGAGAATACAGAAGTGTTTACAATCACAAATGGAAGTAACACGTTATCGGACAGGACACTGAAGTCGGATATATCGTCGCCGACCATTGCGCGGGAAAGTTCTTTCTCTGCGGATAAATACAAATGGACGGATAGTGATGCAACGGACGGAAGTGTTAAACATAGAAAGAAGAAAACTCGGAAGATTAGTTTAATTGTGTTAGTGATCTTGTTAGTGCTCGGACTTCTTACAGGCTTAGCTGTGATATTGGGATTTACTGTGTTTAAACAGAAAGGTAAACTTCTAACGATGTTAGTATTACGCTAATTATCGTGTTTTTTTTCAATTTCTTGATCCAGTAATATTCAAGTCATCAAAAATGAATTAAATTTCTTGTCTTTATCTCTTAATGGGTCACATATTTTGTTATTCTACCGCCCATAGATGTCAAAGGATAAGTTGCTATATATGTAGTAGAAATGCAGATCAAATAGGCTGAGCAATTGTGATAATGTCCTGTGGAATATTAAATTGTCTTATGTTGTTTTTTTAATTGAAAAAAAAATACTATTTGGGGGTAAATTTCTTTTGTGATAGCTAAAACCTTTTTGCTCACGTGATCAAACGTGTGCTCCTGACAATGACGTAACCAATACTACTCTAAGCTAAAACTAAATATATACAAGACGTAGTTATAAATAAATAAAAACTAGAATTACAAATTTTGTTTCAGGAGAAGAAACACTTGTAACAACAACAGGTGAGTGTATTGTTTATTGCTTCTATATCATGCGTTTATGATATGCAATTCACTAGAATTTATATACCAATCCTTACCTTACTACTTTATTTAGCGCAAAAAGTCCGAACGTTTCGTCTTCCATGCGACATTTCAAGATAATAATCACCTTTTTAAAAACCTTGTCTTAACTTATTTTTCGAATATTTTTCCATGATTTTATTGCAATGAGACGTTGTTAATAGTTTGAGATGTTTCTGATGACCCTTCGTTGTCATACAAGTGCTTACATACAACCACAAAACGTCAATAGTAATTAAGACACAAAAAACTTCGTAGAATATTGTTTGACTGAAAATCTACAAACTCTCCTTTTTGTTGTTTATAAATTAATCGTTTAATAAATTTGGTGTCTCCAGACACACATTCAATATATTCTATATATATGTTATTTAGAGTCTCTGGTTGCCATAAAGTTAGACGGTGATTTGAGTTTACAAGAAGAATGGTCACCTGATCTCAACAATCCTGCGTCTCCTTTATATCAGGAAACAGAAAATAATTTTACGAGGGAGGTAAGTCCCAAATTTTTCTTTTTCAAATTTCCTCTTACAACACTGATTTGGTTTATTTATTTTAAACATGAAAAAAACATATTGTAGACTGTGACGACTAAGGTACAATTTTTTTTAAATTTCTGGAATCACGTTTGCAACAATTGCGATTTTCTTAAGATAAGAACCTGCTTAAATACTATTTACATCATATAATTCTTATTTCTAGAACATTGTCAATGACATTATTTCATACAAAATTAATTTAAAATATAATTCCATTTATTTTCTAACAGATGGATTTTCTGATGGGACAAAGTAATCTTTCCGATATTTATCTCTTTACAGAAGTAATAAGTTTCAGGTATGTCAAAAGTTTTTTCTACTAGTCTTAGATAATAGCAATTTACATGAAAAGCGAAAAAGAGACGTCCCTTTAACTGATTATAATTTCATCGCTAGAAGTTAACACGTTCTTTTAAGTATACTCAATGGTTAATAATTGAGTCCTTAAATGCTCTCCTATTACACGTTTACAATACTTCGTATTTGTAAATAAGTGTATAATACAAATATTTTAATTGCAAAATTAAGTATCACTGATAAATTATCCTAATTTACAGGGTTTAGGAGTGAGAGTACGTGGCATTTAGCATAAATTGATGTAGGGTATAACATCATGGTGAGCGAGTTAATAGAGCCTATGCTTAATATTTCTAACAATTTCATTTGCACGCAAATCATAGAATCTGGCCAGTCTGTGTAGCCGCACAGTTTGGTTAGAGTCTTCACTGTTTGCTCTATTAGTAGTTAAGATCTTAAATCTCTTAAAACAGACAGCATTTTTTTAGTGTATTGTGTGATTTTTAAGTATTCCCAGTGATTGTGTCTTTTGCAAATGTGAAATTGTTGAAAATGTCAGTCACAGGCCCAATTTACTGTCTTGATTTTACAGACAAGGAAGTGTGAAGGTTCGTTTCAATATGGCATTTAAAGATGACTATAAACTTAAGGTTGGTTCTGATGAACAGCTTGCAAACAGCGTAGAGAAGGAGATAAAGGAATCATCTCCTAAAACACAACTACGAGTTGTTCGTCACACTGTACGAGTGATGCGTAAGTAAATACACATATATATCCACTGCTTGCGCTGTCTTTCTTTGTATATTATTTGTAACTTTGTTTTACAGCTAGTGAAGAAGCGTTCCTGAATAACTGGTGCTTGTAATTTTCAATATTGATTCATTATTTCTAAAACAGTTTGTTTTACACCTACCCTTTACAGTTTGAAATATATTTTAATACCCTCCCTCAGAGATATCTCTAATTTGACTAGCGTGTATATTTTTTTTTTACAAATTTATCAATAATATCTAAAACTCAGTGGAGTGCGTTTTCACTACGACACAAAGACCGAAATATCTTTCAATCCCAAAAGAAATAGAATTTTTATAAGGCACAAGTATCGGATCTAGTCACAAAGGGTAGCTAAAGACAATTTGAAATGATTTCAAATCTAACCGAATTCTAACCCTCCGATATGTGAACTTGCACCCATATATCTAACTAAATAAGTAAACATTTATCTTTGCTTGCTAACCAATATACTTGTTATAGCTTACACGTTACTTGTAGATGAAGGTTAAAACAGATTGGCAAAATATACTGAAAGGAAATTAACATTTTAAACTTGATATTCAAGTAAACGTTTTCAAAACTAAACGTTAAGCATGCGAAACACCGTTTTATTTTTATGTCCAATATACACACAGAAATGTAGTTTGTTTTAACAGTAGTACTAACACCTGTTTCTTCTCCACTAACAGCTCTTCCAAAAACGAGGCCATTATCAACATTATCCACAGATTCACCGACAGTAGCCTCGGAACCAACTATATCGTCAAACTTTTTACTACCCTCGTGGACAATTTCAAGTGAAATGGATTCCACTTACGAATCCCCGGTGATGATCTCATCTACCTCATTCAATAACATCATTAGTTCATCTTCGTATTTATCAAACATTACAGAATCTTATATGTCATTAACATCTTCAATTCATTTCTCATCGAGACCATTCTCATCCGATAAAACGTTATCAATTGCTGATTCTTTATCAAACTATGCAACATTTATTAGTTCATCACCAACTGTGAGTGCCTTAAGGTCTAGTTCATCTTCATATTATAAATCATCAAATAATTCATTCTTTAGTTCGTCCCCGTTTGAGAAAAGTTCGGGATTTGATTCATCAACTCAAGAAACAACAGCAAAATTCTCTACAAAGGCATCTTTTCCAATTTCATATACAAATTCTATATTTGATTCAACATCGTCAATGGTTTTGGCATCTTCTTCACCATATTCAGCCATATCATTAAATTCTATACAAACAACATTATCAAATTCTTATGAGATCTCGTCTGAACCTGGAAATCAAAAGGAAATTACTGATTATGTGATTTCGCCTACAACTGTTCTTAGTGTAAGTCGATTCACAAATTCCCCCGATAAGGTCTCGGTGTCATCATCTACTGAATCAAGGCTTTCTCCGACTTTTCCGTCAACAGAAGCGCAAAATACTTCTCCAATAAGTACAAGTTACAGTCTTTATTCAACTTTATCAGATGTTTTCTCTGTAAAGGAGTTACTAATGCATAAAAGCGAGTTCATCGAAGACGGGACATTGGCTACTTTGGATGATGAGTCATTATCTAAGATTCAAGTGGTCACTCAAACTGCTAATGGTCATTCAGCTCTGGACAGCATACAAACTTCATATCAGTCTGCAGACACAGTAGATAGTAAATCTTCAAGAACTGGAGGCGAAATTCAAGAAAGTACAAGTGGTGCATTTTCATCCTCAAGAGAAATTCATTCACCTACCGAGGCGGAAAAATTGAAAACGCGTTATTTTAAAAGTAATTCGAAAACTTTGACTCTTGATACACTAAGTACGAAACTTTTTACTCCTTCTTTGGTGTCAACATATTTGCTTTCAACAAAAACAACGTCGGATTTATCCACTGATATAATGACTTCAATCCATTCATCAACACGATACCCCTTTTTAACGGAGTCTAGTGCCGTTTCTTCTATTTCTTACTTGACATCAACAGATGATTCTATTTCGTTACCAACTCCTATGTCTACAGTAACAGCAAATAACACAAGTATTTCGTCAAGTTTTTTTCCTCTATTGAAAACATATTCTTTTTCCGATCAAGATATTTCTAACCCATCATCTATACTAGAGACATCAGAAAAATATATTGATGTAGAAAGACTCGTCATAACAACACCGTACATTACCTATGCTACAAGTGAAATAACATATCTTGATAAAGATTCAACTGTTATCAATACACCAACTGTCCAAGAGACAAATCCAATTCCAGCACCATCTTCAAGATTACTGAGATATTCATATTCTATTACAAATGTAGATGAATCGCTAGTTAAGGAGACAGTTTATCTACTTCGTACGAAGTCGGTAGAGACAGCAAGTAAAACTTCCTTGTCTGTAAGACCATCAGAATTACCAACCACGACTAAGCTAACAAGTCCTACAGAGGCTCAAAGTACAACTACAAAGTTGACTACAACTACAACAACTGAAGGTAAAAAGGACTCATAAAGCTTATGTTATGCTTAACCGAATAACCCTTTAGATTGTTTGACATTGTACCAATCTTCCTATTAGTTCTTGCCCTGAAATGGTCAGCTGTGTATGATGTCATATTAGTTGTGCTGCATGTACATGATACGCTGTTGTTTCAATTATTATCTTGAATGTCTGTATGGACAACTAGTCTTTAATTTGAAATTTAAGATTATCTTTCATCAATTATTATTATTATTTTATCGTGAATTTATTTGACTTAAGGCATTTAAATCGTGTTTATAAACAAACTAATATCCCTCTTTTGCCAGCTTCGTTCTCTATGTTATCCCTACTAATATTTAGACATGCTTTATTCTGCTTAATGTACATTACTCTACTTTAACTTTAACAACACCAAGGTACTACGAATCAGTAAAACAGTCATCTTAAAAGTTCCAAAATTATTCATTTTTACTATGTACCAGCATTATCCATTCGGAACATCGGTCGGACTTTTCCGTAAACTGGAAAGTATCCCGGACGTAAGTGTAATAATTTATGGTAATTTTTTCGGTTATTCGGCTTCTGGTGGTACTTTGGTTAGTATGCTTGAAGAATAGTACATTCCTCTAATAATGTTTTTCGATCGTCTGTGGATGATCCTTTTGGAATGTTATAATTTGAAAGCAAAACCAAGTAAAACTCTGCGTTTTCTTTTCAAATTATAGAATGCCCAATTTTTAAACTTACGTTGATTTTATTTTTCGCAACGTCATCCTAACTTATGTTTGGACGTCATAAAAACCCACATGCGATATGACGCGCTTTCATGGCTGCGCCCTTATTATTCCCCAGGTCTATTTTGTAGAAACACCGAGGGTTCCCGAGTGAGTATCATCATGTACGGGATCTTATGTTTTTTGAAAGAAATAATAAAACGTCATTGAGTCCAAGGATCCTTATATTTTTAACATTTAGCTTTCCAAGAAAATTATTTCAAAGGAATGGTAAGATGTACACGAACTTCAAGTAAAGTTTAAACGAGAGTATATTTTATCCTAAAGATTTTGGTTTAGTAGAAATCGCCATGTTCTTAAACGCAAAGCCAGGCATTATACTTATGATTTATTAGACAGATGACTATCATACACTTATACTTAGTGGAAACGCAAAATAATGTATTACACTTATGATTTATAGGACAGATATTAAATTAGAATTTTACATTGTTGCAATTTTCTCCATTTTCAACGGTTGAACATATGAAGGGGGTTTCAGAAGGCTGAATATAATTTTGTAATTAAATATCAAAGATAAAATAATAGAAGCTTATTATCTTTAAATTCGCCTTTCAGAGTTTACGGGTGCATAGTGTTTATTAAGAACGCTCTGAATTTTTCGTAAAACTTAAACTTCATTAAATACATGGCATATTAATCTACGACTTCGTCTTTTGTCTTTTTCAAACACGTAAGCATTTATTCACGTAAACCTTTTCCTCGTGAGATGCTTACATTGGTGCAAGCATGTGCATGTTTAGATGTATAAATGAATAGGCTTTACGAGTAATGCGAAAAGATATTCAATGTGTAAAACAACCAGACCATACAGATATATATAATAAATTTAAAAGATTTATTAGTATGTGCATACGAATAATTGGGTTTTGTAAACTATTTGCATAACTACCTATGACTCGTCAAGCAGAAAAATGCAATTAATTACATCTCATTTGAATTATCATTCTAAGAACAATAAATTTTAGAGGAACATTTTTTTTAAAAAACTAACATTACTTATAGAACTTTCTTCTTTGATAGTACCTACTATAGTCTTCGCATCTGTTCAGCCTCAAAATACAATTCTTGAATGTTAGATAAATACCCGGCCTCAAGTAAAGTAAATTGTTAAAATATACTTACTGTAATCAGCAGGGTACACGTATGTAACGGGACACGTATTTTCTTGTAGCTCCTGATAGACCTCCAAGAGCAGACGCTGGTGCAGACATTACAATAAATCTACCTACAAACTATGTTACATTGGACGGCAGTAGGAGTTTTGATGATAGGGGTATTGTAGAATATACCTGGACACAAGAAACTTTATTAACTGTTAGGATGGCTGGAATAAAATCGGCAGAGCTACAACTGTCTAACCTACAAGAAGGAAGCTATCGATTTAGATTAACAGTAAGAGATGAGTCGTCACAAACATCTAGTGATACAGTTAGAGTCATTGTTCTACCTGGTAAGGCAATCAACCTGAATTAAATTACAAAAGAGCTTTCATTTTACTCTGATATGATACAATGTAGCATAACAAGCATTGCGACCGGTCCAAAGCTTTCCTTCTACGGGCACATTTCTGTAATCGTAATGTAAAATTGTCGAACTGTTTAAAGTAGAAACTCGTCCAATTCTACGAAGAAATAAAAAAATAAGCTATGTAAACTTTATTATTAAATGAGTATTTTGTTTTCACGTCGATTTTTTTTAAAGATTTTTTGAAAGTTAATAATTCTTTGTGTTTGAAATTATTTAGGGAGACAGTTAATGAGAGATCGATTGAAATCCCCGTATTTCTAGATCCGACATAAAAATGCAAGGATCTTCCAAATTTCTCAAAAAGTCACCCTTGTCTTCTCAAACAAACAGCCATCAGTGATATCCTGGTCACACACGTGTAAGACTTATCTTGGCGTCATCTAAACGTACGTTAACGTTGCATATCGTTTTGGTATGCTTTCAAGACCATAGTATACTGTTTATGTTTGACTCGACCCTGTTGTATTATGCCCCAACAACAATATGATAGGTAATAGATCATATTAACCTTGATTGAACTTTTACTTGTTTTCCAGAAAGGTGCATTACTGTCCCAGTAGATGTCTGTGAGAGACTAGGCTTTACAAAAACTCAATTACCTAACATGCTCGGCCAGGATAATTTGACACAAGCCGTAGAAGTGTTCGACCACGACACAAAATCGATCCATAACCAGATCTGTCAGAATATTGCCCTTTCCTACCTCTGTTCTCTCTTCTTTCCCAAATGTGATGAATCCACAGGAGGTCTAGTTTTACCCTGCAGAAGTCTATGTGAAGGTAAGTACAGCAACTACACCCCCTCCCCCAAAAAGGAGTTTTATTTAAGTATCTAGGCTTCTGGCTCATCAACATATATTTACAGGAGGATATATTATAAGTCAAATGGAATGCTTTGATTTTAGAAATTTACAAGCTGTGGAAAGCGGAATTGTTTGTAGATGACAGGGGATTCGAATTATGACTACAATAAGGCTAAGTTTGGAATGAAATGACTTGAAAAAAACTAGCGTTTTGAAATGAATATAAAAATATTTGTTTTAATTTGTATATGTCATTCTTCATTTTAAGTGCCAATTAACTTTAAAAACAAACAAACAAACAAACAAACAAACAAACAAACAAACAAACAAACAAACAAAAAACCAACTATTTATCGTACAAACAATTCTCAATAACTAAATCTAAAATATGTTTAAATCGGGTTCGAATTGACATGATTTTTCTGGGAAACCTGATTCAAAAAGTTCACGATTTCTACTTTTTTAAATTCTAGAGGCTGTGAATTCCTGTAGCGAATATTTTGTCAATCCGATAGACTGTTCCGCTTGGCAAGAAAGCAATTGTGTTAAACCCCCAACTCCACCACCGGTAACTACCACTTTAGCACGTAAGTTGAATGAATTGTTAATAAATTATTACTGTTGGAACTGTAATTTTTTTTTCGGAGGTATAACGCTATAGATATATATCAATGGTGATCAATCTGGATAAAAATTGAACAACCCTCGTACATTTCCCCTTCACATATATGTTACTATACATAACAGCGATAGCTGAATCACACGTATCGAGAATGTGGTCCTGCCATTTAAAACAGTGATTTAAGTGATAGATCAAAGGTCAATTTTCTTTATACAGCATAATGAAAATTGACAACTGATAAGTGTCATAAACGTGTACATCATTGATTTCAATTTTATGGCACATGTTCTTCCAAATTGCAAGCGTAGCAGTGTCATTTTAAATATTAGAAGTTCCATCCAGGCTATGACACTGTCTCTGATAGCTGTATAGATGATAACAAGTGCGGGATGAGCATCCATACATACTCTCAAGTTACAAGATATAGTAGTAGTCTACTGGCGTGTGGAATTCTGGACAGTACATCCATGCAAGATGCATATTAATGGACTTGTGTCTGGAGTTACATTTAACTCAGAATAGAAAAAGACACTGTCTAGCAAAAGTCCTCGTTTTTTATGTGAATTTTTATTTACTGAATGCAAAACTAGGGCGTATAACTACCATTTCGTACATTACGCAAGTGCGTAATAGAAATAAATCCTTTTTCGAAATATATCATTGATGAATGATACTATATCGAAACTACAGTTTATTCAGTTTGTAAATAGCCTCTGAAGTTTTGATATTTCACGAACGCTTAAATCATAGAAAAGGGGGGGCGGACAGAGGATATTCATCTTTTGTCACAGTATCGCCTTTGTTATATATATTCTATTTCGGTTAATTAAGCTTCTGAGTGCGAATAAATTTCAAAATCCTAGTTACGCCTATGTATTTTTAGATTGCATTATCATCATTTCACCAGAAACAAACGTAAAAAAGTTAAGTCTAATATCATGTTGATACTTCTTTTTTCATTCTTTTATCCAGCATCCTGTGAATCTGTTCGAGAAGATGATTGTCGACGTATTGGATTCAACTTTACAAGTTTCCCTAACCTACTAGGAGAAGAATTCCAGGACGACGTGTTACAGACGTATGATGCGTATTTTCGGTGGATGGTTCAAAGTGAGCAAGTGTGCCATCCCGATGTTGGATACTTTATTTGCGGCTCTCAATTTCCAATGTGTATAGATGGTCGACTGTTGGCTCCTTGCAGGAGAGTTTGTGAAGGTAAGTGTCTAACATTTGAGGGACTTATTGTGATTTCGAATTAAACACGAGAGGTAAATTTGTCTTTTTTCCAAAGGAAAAAATGATTTTAGAAGAATTAACTTTTTCAAACGTTTTGAAACAATAAACGAAGAATCAGTGAAAAATATTTCTTAGTGTCCTTTTAGAGAGAACGTATAATAGATTTGCGCTTAGCCTACCATGAAAACAAACTCGCATAATGCAATTTCCACTAACTATTTCTCTTATTTCTAGTTGGATGAATTTTTGGATACATGCCATTAATGTTGATTCTGAAACTTTCCTATATCAATTAAATGAAATAAAAGAAGTCGATTGTTTAATTAATTCTAACAGTAAATCAGATTATATAACTAAATTGACAAATCAAAATTTAAAGGAAATAAAAGCGGTTGAGGACTTCCTTACAAAATTAATATTTTATGAGAAATGTATGTGTTCTCCAAGCTATTTATGTGTCCTCGTTTTATTTATTGATTTTTTATTTTCTTTTGATGTCATTTTTATTTATTTTCCATTTATATAGTTAATTGTATTAATTTTCATTACATTATCATTGAGTATTATCATCATTGTGTTTGTGTATATTTGTCACACAGTATTCTCATGCTCGACCTAATTGGTCGAAAGATATTTGGTCCGATTGATAAATGGTCCCTCCAATGATGGTACCTCTTGTATAAAACAACAACAACAAACAGCTACAGACAACAACAACGACGTCAAAGTGAAACGACAGCGAATATTTAAAGTTCCGAAAACTTTCAAACCCGTATAAACGATGAGAAAAAAGTGTCATTTATTGATGGAATCAATCAAGACTTTTCAGAAATATCCAAAACAAGAAGATCGAAATCATTTGTGAATTTATATATTGATTCGTACCTAAGATGTTTCGTTCCTATTCCCCTTAAAAAAAAAAAAAAAAAAAAAAAAAAAGAAACCATCACTAATTATATTTTTGATTTGAACTGTTACTCTTAATTTCTATATTTTCTATTGAGAGCATTGGTTTGTGTAATTTGGATGATTACCTTAATATTGTAAGTTGACCTGTTTTCGATACATACCTGAATTCGAGACCCTGGTCTTTGAGCATGTGCACTGGGACCTGGCTGTCACTGTTTAAAATTTACCAATAAGTTGATCGTGAAATCTTCACTCACTCAAAATTTCACAAAACATATCAGAAACAAGATAGCAATTGCTCATCTTTTATTTTTAGTATTTTTAATGGATTCACAGAAATGGTGAAAAATGCCTTAAAAGGACTTCAGAAGAAAAAAAAATCAGCTGAGAAGAGGACAGGCATAATTTTATTGTTTCAAATATTTCACATAACAGTGCATATCTTGACCCATGTTGACTCTTTTACCAGAAAAAAAGGGTCACAAAACTGACCTATTTCACCCTGTGTGAAAAAAAGGTTATGTATTCCAGAGCTCTTTTGATCAAAATAAGCAAAAACAAAATTTAACCGCAATACATGAGTAATCTCCCTTGAAACATTTCACTGAGGGTAGCATCAGACAAAAGCTTGCTGTTGCTTTCTCAACGCACATTTGAATATTTTGTAAAGAGTATTTATTAGAAAAATGATGAAACAACATAATTAGGCAATAAAATTTCTTTAGAAGCACTTCTAACTTTGTCATTTTTACACAGATTGTGAATGTCGCAATACTTGGAGAATCCAGACTACACTTTTCCATTCTCATGGAAAATCATTTAAAATTATATTCATAGCAATTTCTCCTTTCCCCATAGTGTTTTGACTTTGGAAAGTCTCTTCAAAATAAAATTTCCTGAGAAGCAAAATGGCACCCCTCGTTAGTATTGTGCCCAAACAATTCCTAAGCCAATTTGAAATGCTATGTATGTGTATGTCCTCACATACTGAAAAGCCAATCCTTGGTGGTTGTGTTTTGGTTATTGCCTGTTGGCTTTTATTGATAATCAACAGCAGGACAAGTTTAGTGCTGAAGCTAATGTAACAATTATACTGATCTTAGTCCAGGTCTGAGAATTCCTTTATTTTCTATTCCAGAGGTTGTTACAGCATGTCCAGATCTATCTGTTTTTGACTGTAACTACTAATAGAAACAATTATACTTGGTCCAGGTTAGAATTCCTTTTTTCTCTATTCCAGCCGTTGTTACAGCATGTCCAGATCTATCTTTTTTTGACTGTAACTACTAATAGAAACAATTATACTGAACTTGGTCCAGGTTAGAATTCCTTTTTTCTCTATTCCAGCGGTTGTTACAGCATGTCCAGATCTATCCTTTTTTGACTGTAACTTCTAATATAACAATTATACTGATCTTGGACCAGGTCAGAATTCCTGTATTCTCTATTCCAGCGGTTGTTACAGCATGTCCAGATCTATCCTTTTTTGACTGTAACTTCTAATATAACAATTATACTGATCTTGGTCTAGGTCAGAATTCCTTTTTTCTCTATTCCAGCGGTTGTTACAGCATGTCCAGATCTATCTTTTTTTGACTGTAACTACTACCCAGAGATTGACTGTGTAGCCCCAGTACAGCCAGTTGCAGGTAAATTTTATTAAACCCATTAACCCTTGTATAATAATAATAATAATAATAATAATAATAATAATAATAATAAAAATGTCTTTATTTAAAGAGGCTACACAGTTGGGCAGACTCAGTCTTCACTGTTGGCCTCTAAAAATAATATCTTGACAACATATTATGGAGATTGCATCAAATACAGTACAATATTTACAAAGATAAAAATTTGGCAATCTTTAAACAATAATTGTGTTGTCGGGGCTTTGTGTAAAACTATTTTAAACCCCTACAGATTTAATAGACACTTAAAATAGTTTTCATGCTGAACCCAGAATATTTCTGCTATGGAAGGAGGTATAGACAAAGATCAGCCTGCACATATGTGCAGTCTGATCTTTGTCTTTACCACCTGATTTTTCTGTTCTGAAAAAGGAATAGTTAAAACATATGTGACCCGTCACACAAAAAGGGACTATCTGGGAACTCCGTAAAATAAACATTTGAAAAAGAAATTGGTTTTAGTGCAGACCAACCAGGGGTCACATTTCAGAACTTCTTTCACATGACTATTCTAGATTCAGAAAATTAGCAACATGCAAAAATTTTCAACCAAAGTCAGTCTGTGCAGTCTAACTATAGTCGACACTTGACCAACTACGGAGATGGCCCCTTTTTGCCTAACAGGTTGCACATGTTTTCATAATTAAATATGCATTCAGTACTTTCAGCACTTTGATTATTTTGCACTTATTACATGGTTTTTACTCAGCATGACATGAGAATCATAAAAAAACAAAAAAATTAGACTTGTCCAATAATTGAAAAAAATACTCAAGACAACACATTTTGATTTATGGAATTTCTAAAGTGTCTTTTGGAGAAGAAAAATCAATTTGGATAAAGAAAAATAGTTTTAAACAAGTGGTTTTCTCATTCTAAACATTATTACAACTTGGATTTATCATTCACACATGTCCCAGCTTTGAGTAGCATGAAGTTAGTTAAATCATCTGGTAATGAGCTAACTTAATTAGTTCTACAGAAAGAGGGTAAAACTTAATTTCATATTCTTCAAAGAATATTTTTTTGAAAAAGCAGTGCTATTTAAAATTCTATATATACTTATACTAATTGTATTAACCTAAAATAAAGCTTGACCACCTTCGGAGAAAACCCAATGCATAGTGAAAGGTGTACTAATCAACAACTTAAGGGACCACCAAAAAGTGGTAGTTCAATAAATTAGGTGCTTAATACATGTTTTGTTTACAAATAAGAAACAATGTTACATTTGTTCTAAATATTTTCTAATTATGTTCAATAAAGCTGTGTCATCCAAATGAGACGATTCTAATAAGTTTCAACCTTAAAGGTTTCATTTACATTTATTTTAAAACAAAATAGATCTTCTTTTTATGTTATGTTGATTTAAAGGTGGGGAATTTGAAAACAGTCACTCAATAAAAAGTGGTCGCCAGCCTCAGGCGTTCATAATCAGCGCTCTTGTTCACAATATACATTGCAGCAGTGCAAAATGGCTGAAGAAATAAACAAGGGCGTAACAACAATTACGCACATCATGCAAAGAAATAAATCCTCTTTCAAAAATTATTGTTGATGAATGATCATAACATCGAAACTACAACTTATACAAGCTGTAGTTAAGATGTTGTGATTATTCACCAACGTTAAAATCATGAAAAGGGGGACTGGATGGAGAGCATTCATTTTTTGTTACAGTCCACATATTGCCTTTATACTATAGATTCTTTGGTAGTGGCCTTCTGAGTGTGTTTAAATTTCAAGATTCTAGTTATGCCTTTGATAAATTAATAATTTTATTTGCAATACAAAATTTGATAGCCTTATCCCCTGTGAATATTTCTAAAATACAAAATAACTTGACATCTTGATGTTAAATTACAGCTAGACAACGTCAGGAGAAAAGAAGTAAGCATTGAAAGTAAAATCTTTTGCACTACCTGTTTTTTTCAGTGCATGAAAACTTTTTAAAATTTGAATGAATATTTACTCTGGCATGTTATGAATGTATTTTTTGTTAGGTTAGTTAGAGGGAAAATACTGACATTGAAAATTAATAAATCACTGTTTTCTTTAATATCATGGTTAAGAATTTAATGAAATTTGATTTTAATAGATTGCACTATGTTTATTTCTTTCAGAAAACTGTATGAACAAATAATTTGTAACAGACTTTTTGACGCATAGGTTTAAAAATGTTTTGGCTGCATGGGAATTTTATTTTCATTTTTGTGCTAACACTAAATTCACACTTCCAGAGGCCATTTTAATTAAGTTTTACAATTACATAAATTTATGTACCATGTATTTTGTTCTTTTATCTTTTGTAAACATTTTTATGGAATGGAATAATTGTAACAGTTTAAAGGGAGGTAAGTTGCATTGGATATGCAAATGAGAGATACCTACCTGGAGATTTATGATTGATGATTACATTTATAGACAGATTCGACCCATTTTGGGTTGAGGATCCTTTCCTCTGAATGGATCACTTCTGTCTATGAGCTCTGATTGTTACAATTGGTGGCAGTGGTAGGATAATGACAACTGCTAGACCAGAATTGCCTTACTTACTGGTCTCAAAGGGCAACCTCGAGACCAGTCTTCTCATCTTGAACAAAATTAGCGATGTTGGATTACCTTCCTTTAGTTTCACTCTAAACTAGCTCCACACACTCATTCAATTCCATTCCAAAATCATTCATATTGTCAATTTCATGATGTTCTTAAGTTTGGTATCCTTCTCACTGATCTTAATAATTGTGAAGTGAGCAATATTCAACTAGAGAAAGTGTAATTTCTTATCAGCTTTTATTCTCTGACTGGCTGTCAGTGTTTGGGAATAACATGGGAGGTAATTTGAAAAGAATGAAATAGTTAAACATGAGTTGTGTACCTTATTTAATTTGAATTAACTGGACACTGACTGAAAGCCTTGGAGCCAGGCTAGTTGCACATTTGTGTTGTGTTAATTTAGTCTACAACTACTGCAAAAGGGATACACTCAGAGTAAATATTAATCAGTTAAACAAAGATGAACTGTAACATCATCAGGATTCTGCAACGCTGGACTCACACTTCAGTAGCTAGGACTCTCAAATTTATTTGATGTGTCAGTCCTGTGCACGGTTAGAGAACCAATTTTAGAAAATACTTGAATGCAGTTTAGAAAGTTTTATAACTTAATGCCCTGAAGTTGATCCCCTGCTGTTAGATACATAATCTATCCACTACATTGTAAGCTTGATCGAGAGAATATTCCCATATTTAGACAAAAAGCATGGATTGGTAACCTAGAAAGGGATTCCAAATCCTGAAGCAAGGATGTCATGTGAAGTTTGAGTCCCCAGGGGGTGGTTTTGTTGATGTCTTACTAATACCCTGATCACTCAGTTTTGTGCTGGTTTTTGTATTACAATACTATATTGTGTACTTCTCCATTGTTGAATTTCAATATAATTTTGGGATCACCTTTGCATGATGTATGTCTGCTACAGTTTTTCAAATTGTTTTGAAATGTCTTTGATACATGTATTTTCCTTATCATGTACCTTAATAGCTCTAATATAACTTATTAAAAATCATCACATTTCTCTTAGAAGAGGGGGAGGTATTCCAGACTATATGTTAAAAGTGGAAAAATGGCCAAAATTACCAATTACCAAAGATTTACAATGGCTGTAAAGACCAGATCAAAACCAAAGGTGATAAATCTTGGATGAAAACAATGTACCATGTTGTAGGAGTGGGGTTTGCTGGTCAGGCTTTTGGGTACAATTACTCTCAGGAAAAAAAAGACTAGCTAAAACCAAATAATTTACTTAATCACTGAATTAAGATGAAAGCTTAACATTTTGTTCAGTGATAGTTACATCGACTCTATATTGAAATCACCATAGCATTGATTTCAAAGGGAAGGTGTTTTATTAGAGGCATCTTTATTGTTTTCCAAAAGTCAAGCTGAAATAAGTAGATTTTGACCTCTGATTAGAGGGAGGTGGGGTTATAATATTGAGAATTTTTGTGATGTGTAATTAAACTAATCAACATAAAGTTTGAAATAAATTCTTCAAATCCTTTAATGATAAAAAGGCCTGGTGTGAAGATTTTTTTATGAAATTTCACTGCAAAAAGCTAAGATTTATGCACTAGGAAAATCTGTGTACAGTGGTGGATCCAGAGGGGGTTCAGGGGGTTCAAAGTAACTCCCCTCTTGAGCTTTATATTTTATTTTCTTGCAGAAAGTTGATGAATATTGAGTTATACTAGGAAAACATGCCCCATCTTTGTGACTGTTTGAATCCCCTTCCCAGAAATCATTGAGCTGCTGTAGGTCTATAAGCCTTTGTCATGCTGAATAATAAGGATAAAGTGCTGAAAACTCTGGATGCACTTATTGTGAGTCAGTATTTTTTTCTCAAAATGTATCTTTGATACTATTCTATTTTACACAATAAAGAAGTTTGACATAGACTTAGATCAGACTGCACATAATTAGCAGGCTGATCTTTTTCTAAACCTCCTGCAAAAGTAGATATATACTGGGTTCAGCATGACAAGGTTTAATTACAATCTATAAGGTTATCATTTAATAAAATCACTTGGCATTTCAATATATCAGCATAAATTGCCTTTTTCAAGAAAAATATAAACAAATCTGAACACAACAACACTATTATATAAACCGATGATTTTAGCCATTTCATCTAAATAATCTAGTCTTTCATTAACCTTAGATAAGAAACTTTTGCTCTTTTTTCAATCTAGCTTTGCATTTAAAGAAGCATGCAACCTTTGATCATGAAGCCATACTATTGTTCATCCATCCAAAACATGTACTAAATACAACAGATTTTAAACTGAGGTTGAATAATGTCTTCCTTCATGACAACAGTGGCCATCATAGCGCAGTTGTTAGTGCTTCAGACTGTCAAACTAGAGGTCCCGGGTTCAATCCCCGATGGCGGAACTCATTCTTTCTGACTATTTGTCTCTCATCAATGGGTTGATAATCGTAGAACTATGTGAGATAGCAGCTGGAGGCTAGGAAAGGATGTGGTGGTTGCACTGGTGAGAGAAATTTCTGGAAACCATTGTTAGGTGCTCAAGCTTCTGCGATATATTGACTGAAAAATGTTGAAACAGCGTCAAACTCCATTCAATCAATCAATCCTTTACTACAGCAATCATTATTTTGGTAATGAGGGTAACAGGGTTTGTACATTTATAGTTAGGACTCGCAAAATAATCTCTTTATATGTCCGTCCAATGGACCAATCCTAGGGATCAACTTCAGAAAAGAAGCAAAGAACATTTTAATTTAAACAGTCTTCAATTCTTTCTAAAGTTTAGTCCTTGTCCACTACTTTGTTTGCCTTTAATTTGAGAATAGCAGACCTGCAGTTTCATGATTAAGTTCAATAGTTAGATGAATATGAAGATGGTACACTGTAGTTAAAATGCAGGTAATTCTTAAAAAAGGAATTTAAAAACCTTCAACAAGGAAATGTATTAACAAATTTGCTGATTCCCACAGACCTACTTCTGTTGATGTTATGTCAAAATTTTACTGAAATACTTATGATTTCACTCCTCAATGGCTTAGTGCGAGATGGTTGTAACTGCCTATAACATTATAGGCAGTTACAACTGTCTTACACTGAGCCATTGACCTGTAATGTTCATTTTCCCAACAGAATGTCAGGTGGGCGAGTTTACCTGTGGTCAGGTGACCAGATGTATCCCCGGAGATAGAGTTTGTGATGGTGTGAATGATTGTACTGACTGGACAGATGAGATGGACTGCCGTAAGTTATAGATTTGGGTATTTCTGTAACTTAGTAACAGATAGTGTTGGGCAATCAGTTTCAAATCACAATCAATAATCGGGTTTTAGTTGGAAGAGTAAATCAACTAATGATCGATTGTACAATAGTTTTCTTAATACTGCAATGCCAGTAAACATCTTGTGAAAGTATAGTTAAAGCTAATGACTTGAAGAATCTTTCTGCACATTTTCTACCAACTTTATGGCTCAGCGTGAAACAGTTGTAACTGCCTATAAACATATAGGCAGTTACAACTGTTTCACACTGAGCTATCAAACTGATGTCAGTTTTGAAAACAATATATATTGGCTGTCATTTATGTGTTAGGAACTGATTAATCGATTATGAAATTTCTTAGTCGATAATCACAACAATCAGAAGCCCAAACCAACTGATTATTGATTATAATCGATTATTCTGCCCCTCACTAGTAACAGATCTCTTATAAGTCTTTTAGTTTTAGGAGTTATTATGAACCCTTGTGCATAAAATTCTTGAGGACAATAACCATTTGTAATATATTTTAAAAAAAGACAACCAAATGTTAAAATGAATTGATGAAGAATAAAGTGTCTTAATATTGATTTATTTAGATATGTGTAGACTGATAAAATTTGTATTTTCATGAGTAAAAATCTCATTTGAAATGTGGGGGTTTTGAGGTCAAATGTTATAATTTAGGTTATCTGGAGGGTTATACTTGAAATATAACAAATTTCAAATAACATGGCACAATTGTTCCCCATCACAAGTACTTTAAATAGTTAAGTCAAAGCTTGTGATCCAATGTCATAGTTTTGTTTATCCTTGGAATATCTCTTATTTATAGGGGTATTTTAGAATAATTTTAGATAAATATTCCCCATCTTTAGTTGCTGTGGCAATTGAAACAAAGTTTCAGATAGTTCCAAGATGTTTGAGTTGAGTGTCACTTTGCAGCTCATGGTATAAAAAAGAAGTAATCGGATGACTTAATACCACTTTTCCTTGGTCAACCATTTTAATTTTAGTTTAAATTAATGTAAATTAATTATGTATGTGTCTTTACAGAGTGTGACCCACAATATCAGTACCAGTGTAAGATGGGAATGTGTATAAAGTCCTACCAGGAGTGTGATGGTACCCCCCAATGTCCTGATAACTCTGATGAGTCACATTGCGGTGGGTAAACTTTTGGTAACATATTGTATATTGCTGGCTTAGCGCAAAACAGTTGTAACTACCTATATGTTTATACAACTGTTAAAATCATTACTGCTTATGTCTTTCATTATGTGTTTAAGGACCCGGTAAATCGATTATGAAATTTCTTAGTTGATTACCACAATCGGAAACTCAAACTAACTGATTATTGGTTTCAACCCTTTGCTGTTTAATCCCTGCTTTTTACGTGCCTTTTATTTTATAATTGAGAAAACATTATGAAAAAAGAAGAAAATGCTTCTGACAAGCAATTTCTTCTTTTCCACATTTTTTTCTACCCTACTGAATGGTTATTTTTATGCACCTGTATCGAGAGATCGGGGGCATATTGTTTTACTCATGTCCGTCTGTCTGTTGATCCGTCTGTCTGTCCGTCCGTCTGTCCGAAAACTTAACCGGAAAGCTTAACCTTTGCCTTTTCTCCAAAAGTATTTGACATACAAAGCTGTACACCAAAGTCAAGGTCATGTGACAAGGTCAAACTTTAAAAAAAAAATGCTGTTCCGGGGGCATTCGTGTTTCACAAACACATCTTGTTCAAATTAAATCCACTTTAAATTTTCGTCTGCAAAACCTTTGAATTTGGACAGGTCCAAAATTTCGAAAAACAGGAAAGGGTTAATTGATTAATCTGCCCATCACTGCAAATGCCATTATAAACTTTCCACGTAAGCATTTGAAACAATGATTAAAAGAGTGCCTAAATATGTCTGTCTTGACTGACCCTTTATCATATTGAGCAGAAATATTCAGTTGTTCAAGTGTGGGGTTGCTATCAGTGGATAAAGAAAGGATCAAGAAAAGCAACCATTTAAAAGTTTACATCATGAATATTAGTCATTGGGATTCAATTTGACAGTCCCGAAATCTTTATTTAAAAAACGCTTTTTATGCCCCCGCATCGATAGATCGGGGGCATATTGTTTTACTCATGTCCGTCTGTCTGTCTGTCCGTCCGTCTGTCCGTCCGTCCGTCTGTCCGAAAACTTAACCTTGCCAATATCTTCAAGCCTATTCAACATACAAAGCTAATATTTGGCATGATGATAGATCTCAATGATCCGCATCCGCTGAAACCAAAGTCAAGGTCATGTGACAAGGTCAAGGTCATCTGTCAAGGTCAAACGTCCGAAAACTTAACCCGAAAACTTAACCTTGCCAATATCTTCAAGCCTATTCAAGATACAAAGCTAATATTTGGCATGATGATAGATCTCAATGATCCGCATCCGCTGGTACCAAAGTCAAGGTCATGTGACAAGGTCAAGGTCATCTGTCAAGGTCAAACTTTGAAAAAAAATGCCGTTACGGGGGCATTCGTGTTTCACAAACGCATCTTGTTTGTCAGTTAAGTCAATCTCTTTGAAGTATGTTATACTACCCAGATATGTATATTATAATTAATTATTCTATATTTCCATTTTCAGATGGATGTAGAAATGGTCAGGTCCGCTGTCCAAATACAGACAAATGTATCATGCGTGAATGGTTATGTGATGGAAGGAATGAATGTGATGATGGTTGGGATGAATGGAATTGTGGTAGGTTATTTATGGTTTACATACTGACAAATGTATCATTTGTGATTGGTTATGTGATGGTAGGAATGAATGTGATGATGGTTGGGATGAATGTGGTAGGATATTTATGGATTACATTCTGACAAATGTATCATGTGTGAATGGTTATGAGATGGTAGGAATGAATGTGGTAGGTTATTTATGGATTAAGTACAGACAAATGTATCATGTGTGAATGGTTAAGTGATGGTAGAAATGATTGTGGTAGGTTATTTATGGTTTACATACTGACAAATGTATCATTTGTGATTGGTTATGTGTTGGTAGGAATGAATGTGATGATGGTTTGGATGAATGTGGTAGGATATTTATGGATTACATTCTGACAAATGTATCATGTGTGAATGGTTATGAGATGGTAGGAATGAATGTGGTAGGTTATTCATGGATTATATACAGATAAATGTATCATGTGTGAATGGTTATGTGATGGTAGGAATGAATGTGATGATGGTTTGGATGAATGGATTTGTGGTAGGTTATTTATGGATTACATACTGACAAATGTATCATGTGTGAATGGTTATGTGATGGTAGGAATGAATGTGATGATCGTTTGGATGAATGGATTTGTGGTAGGTTATTTATGGATTACATACTGACAAATGTATCATGTGTGAATGGTTATGTGATGGTGGGAATGAATGTGATGATGGTTGGGATGAATGGAATTGTGGTAGGTTATTTATTGATTAAATACTGACAAATGTATCATGTGTGAATGGTTATGTGATGGTGGGAATGAACGTGATGATGGTTGGGATGAATGGAATTGTGGTAGGTTATTTATTGATTAAATACAGATATGGTGATGGTTATTTGGTAGTTGATGAATTACAAACAAAGGATTGTGTATAAATGGCTATGTGATTGTACGAATTAATATGAATATGATGATTTTTAACATGAATTTTAATGGTGTATGTTTATTCTTACATACCCTGTCTATACTTTTTTTTCGTCAGATTTTCTTTTAACAATTTTATTCCAATACTTTTTTTCTTAAATTGGGAGAAAAAAAAAATCAAAATCCATAGAAAGATTTGAAATCATGATAAATCGGAGTAGTAATGCTAATTGATTGATTGATTTTGTTAGATGAAGTTTTAATTCAATTATAATTACACAGTACAAGGGTGCAAAACAAAAAGAGTTCACAAAATAAAATGATAATTCATGATAAATAAGACAGGTTATTTCATTAGCTTATATAGATTTGTCTTGTAATTCTTGATGAACCCTATGATGTTCTAACCCATTAGAATTGTCTTATTGAGACTTTTCATATGGGTTTCACCACCATAAGATTGAAAAATAATCAATCTTTTGTTTTGTGAATGTCCATTTTTTAGAGATTATGCTCACAGTGATTGGACTTTTACGATGGTCATGCAGGAAAAGTCGTTGCTCCATAGAGATGGTCCCTTAAGAGTAAAATTGTCTGTTCTAGATATGCACTTACAACACTAATAATAATTCTTTTAAGATCGGTGTTCGAGATCCAACTTCACCTGTACTGTAGATCAAAGCTGTATTCCAATGACACAACGGTGTGACGGAGTGGACGATTGTTCTCAGGGAGAAGATGAATGGAATTGTGGTAGGTAGCCATATTGAGGGCATATTTCAGTGTTTTTATACGCTACCAAAGGTGGTCATATATTGGTATCACCCTCTCAGTCAGTCTGTCTGTCTGTTCATAATTCGATGGCTCAGCGTGAAACAGTTGTAACTCCCTATAAACATATAGGGAATTACAACTGTTTCATGCTGAACCATCGATATGTATGTTAGTACAATTCTTGTTGTTGTTTCAATTATGGATGAATTTTTATGATTTTTTTCACATAATGTTACTCATCATGTGACCACGTGCATATTGTTGCAATTATGTGATACTATTCTGTAATATTCACGGAAAAAGGAAACTTTGTTGAAATTTTTTCAGGGGGTGTATATCTTGACTCTGGAATTATATTTTTCAATATCATGGTTTTCAAAGTAGATCTTTACATGAGTGTGATAAGGTATTTAGCTTCATACTTCTATGAAATCATAAATACACTCTTCATATTGTACAATTTAACCCTTGTCATGCTGAATAAATTTTGGCTATAAATTTTCCTCAAAATCAAAGGACAAAAAGCACTGAAAGTCCCAACTGTAGGTCAATTTTTATTTGAAAAAACTAAATCTATTGACAATTCTGGTTTGAAAGTGAGAAACAGGTGGTAAAGACAAACATCAGACTGCACATATGTGTAGGCGGATGTTTGATTATAGCTCCTGCCAAAGCAGGAATATTTCGGGTTCAGCATGGCAAGGGTTAATATCATGAAGCAAAAAATTAAAGATTTGTCAATAATGAAACACATTTCTTAGGTGACTACTTACAAAATAGCTGCGTAATCAAACTTAATTTCATTGAGAAATAAATAAATTTTTCAGCCAATCAGATTACACGAAATTTTGACAGAATTAGATTATTTTCAAGATAATGATTTGCACTTACCTAAATAATATTCAGTGAAAATAGAGAAGAAGATGCTGCAACTACTCCACAAAAAGAAATTTCTGCCTGTGTGTGCTGAGTCCTGGAATGATGCTTACGGAAATTATACCTGTGAAGTTTTACTTGGACAAGGGTAGGTAAACATCAATGTTTTTGGCTTTTAGGTATTTCACCAGTAGCAGTTCTGCAACATTTTGGAGCTCATGATCTTTCACAATGTTATCTGAGGTTTCACAATGAAATCATTTGAAAGCATGGGTTAACACTGTTAAAGTTCATGACTTCTGAAACATTGCAGAACTATTCTAGGGTCCACTACCTTAATCCCTTGTTATGCAGAACCTAGAAGTCTTGTTGATAAGCCTGTTTTTGATAAGCAGGACATAGTCGTTACAATAACAGTTTGGTGAATATGCCCAAGTGCATCTGTCCATTTGTCTGTCTATTTAATACTGTAAGTCCATCCTTCTTTTGTCCGGGCAATTACTCCTACATATATGGACTGATTTCTAAATAATTTGGCACATTTAGTTGTTCACCATCATGAATAGATGAGATATCAGGACACTATTTTCATATCAAATTGACCCCCTGAAGGAAATTTTTTAGAGTCAAAATAAGATTTTTGGGAGTCAAAACCCTGGTTTAAGGGTCAAAAATGAGCTCTTGTTGGACAATATTTTGCCCACTCAACAGCTGCCTCATCCTTGGACAGCTATCTAGTTTATGTTGGAGATATTGACATGAATTCAGCCTGAGTTGTCTTGGGTCAACAATCCAGCTTGATGCACATTTTTTTAATTGGTCCTATTTTGGAATTCCTCAGACACTTTTTTTACATTTTGGGGTCACCAGTGTTATCTTTTTTAGCTACAAAAGATTCTCTAAGGCATGATCAAATTTGCTAGTTATTCCAAGGGTTTCAGAATTATAAAAAGCAAACTGAAAAATGCCAATGTCAGGATGATTTCAAAATTTTACATTACACTGTAAATAAGCAGTTTTTGTCTGACATTTAAATTTATCATTTATGACACATCAATTATATGCTTGGTCAAAATATGTCAAATATGAGCCTGTGTGTGGCATTTCCAACAATTTTACATGTGCATATTATTGAGACTTTGATTGGTCTGTGCAGCCACACGGTCTGACCAATCTTAACTTTGCACTTAATAGATGGCTAAATATAAAATACGTACTTAGTGTTATGTATGAGAAAAAATATCTAAGGAGGTTGGGAGAATCGATAATTGTCGAGGGTCTGCTGAGGCAATTGTCAATTCTCACAACCGAGTTAGATATTTTTTCACTAAGTATGTATTATATTTATCTTATAACCTCTATTTGTATTGTTTTTGTCCATGTTTCTAACTGAAATGCAGGTTTCTAAAAATAACCGCATTATATCTTTGTTCTAAAAATAACTATGTGATACCATGAAAAATATCATACGGGTTGTTATTACATGGATATTTGTATAGTTATAAGATAAAATCACTATTCATAGCCCAAAATGAATTTAAATGCACTGCATGAATGTCCAGGCTTCTTAATGTCTTTCCATCATGCACACATAAAATTGTTAGAGTTGTCACTCACAGGCTCATATGTTTTCATTATTTCAGCCACTTTATAAACTCTACAGAGATTCTCTATAATGGACTATACTTTGTAACACTGAGAGATGATGGGGACCTTCCATCCCTGCTGGGAAATATGGCTCTAACGTAAGTATCATTAATTTGTGAGACCCACAATCAGAGGTGCCATCATTGCAGCAAGATGAAAAATCCTGCTTTATAAGATTTTTAAGATGTCATAATTAATGTGTTGATAATTTTAGTGAAAGCTTTGGACGTCGTCATGACTACACATTTTAAGTCAATGCAAAACCATCTATGTTTTGTCATTGAGATATTTTGAGATTCTTATTGGGCAGCTTAAAAATCTTGCTCTACCAAACGCTTTATCTTGAAAATCTTAAAAAGAATCTTAAGAATCTCTACCTAAGAAACGCACCTCAGAGGTGCGTTCATTACAGCAAAATTCTTAAGATTCTTATTATGATTTTTAAGTTAAAGCATTCGGTAGAGCGAATGTTTGAAGCTGTTAAATAAGAATCTTAAGAAATCTAAATGATGTATAAATATCTTATGTTAAAATTAAAACCATTTTCTAGATAAAACAACAGGTCAATCCTGCTTTCGTTATTGAAACAGGATCAAATAAGTCATACTTTTACATAGAGTAATCATTTCTTTGAATGTTGACATTTTGGCATCATTATGAAGAATCCATTGGTGGATCCAGAGGAGGGTTCAGGGAGTTCGAATGGAAACCCTTCTGAGGCCTCTTTATTTTATTGTCATAGGGAATTTCAATAAACGAAGGTAAATAGTAGGAAAAGAAACCCACAGCTTTTTTATGGCAACATTAAAATAGGTGTGCTCACAAGGGTGCTCTCTTAAGGTTTAGGAGTCTCTGCTTTATATATATAGACTATCACGTTTTAGCCATACTCATATTTTGTGTTAGTGTTAGTATTGAAATACTCTCTGGAATAGCTAGCTACAATTTATTGGATAGATAATGTAATAATTAAATAATAATTATGTACCTTTGGAGATCAACTTCAGAAAAGAATTGAAGACTGTTAAGACAGTATTCAATTCATTTATTAATTGATTTTTATAGGACTAACATCAGACTGTTTCTAGAGTCCTGGGGCCTGTATCCTTAAATCCCCTTTACATAGATCTGCCTTTGGAATCTTCAGGTCACATCGCCAGACAACTTATATTTTAAGAAAATGTTTTACATGTGTTTCACTTACCTATTTGCCTCATTATTATCATTACTTTTGCCTTTCAGAATGGATTGTCGGGATAATAAAGCTATATCGATCAACTGCAAACCCAGAGGTAATTAGAATTCTTCATTCAAAATTAGAGGTGTTTTTGTGACGTTAAATGTTATAAAAAAAGAGGGACATGTATTGACTCAGTTGTAAGGCAACAGATACCTAAAGATATAAGTCTTAATCCCTACCACTCCGTCAGTCCTTGAGCAAGACATTCACATCTCACAAATTACATCTTACATCTGTAGTTCAGGGTTGCATGACATCATCAACTTCTATAATCCCCTTGTAATTTAAAACCCATTGCACATTACTCATATACTTGTCCAGGCAGTTTTTGAATGTATAAACAGATGGTGCATGTACAATCAAATCCAGTTGTAAGTTCCATTTACTGACAACCATTACTGAGAAGAATGAGATTCAGATCCACAGTGCTTCATCTTAATTTTTTTTGGTCCCTCACAAATACTTCTCAACATTTTCTTTCCAAAGAAAAAAGCTCTAAACCCTGCTAAAAAAAAATAAAGGCAAAATTACAAAAAATCAAAGTGATAAAAGCACTGGTGTACTAATTGCAAATCACTTTTTATTTTGAAAATATCATTATAAACTGTTTTGGGTTAAAAAGGGAATAATAGATGTAAAGACTATGATTAAAGTGCACTTATGTGCTGGCTGATCTGTGTCTGTAACATCCAGAATATTCCAGTTTGATTATGGCAAGGGTTAAGACTGACATATCTCCTCTTATCTAGACACTTGTTATACTCCCCAAACTATGTTTGGGGGTATATAGGAATCAGCTTGTCAATCAGTCTGTCAGTGGGTCCTTTTATAGTTTTTTCTTGGCAGCTCAATTTCTCAGCAACCAATCTGCAGATTGCATTCAAATTTTAGAGATGTAACTAGTTTCAAGCAAAGATGTGCAGGTTATATTTTCGTTAAGATCCATTGACTTTTGAAAGAATAATAACCCTTTGATGGAAATTTGCTTTACATTGATAAGCACTTGTAGAGGGGATAAAGTCCCCTTGTCAACAGTCTAGATCTTCTTGTTTTCAGGCTGTGGGAAGCGCATGGTTGACCCTGCCGTGCTGCACATTACTGGTGGGGAGAATGCTGCTCATGGTAACTGGCCGTGGCATGCAGCACTCTATATGGGAAACATGTACTTCTGTGGTGGGACCTTGATTAATGAGCAATTTGTTATTACTGCTGCTCATTGCGTAGAGTATGTAAAAATAATATAGAAACCATCATGCAAAAAGGGACCATCTGAATAGTGTGTTGAGTGTTTCATTGTGTAAAGTGTTGTATCTAGTCAGTCTTCGCAAATTGTGCAGAATGACTAGGGTCAATACTGTTAGCACTTTACTACTATATACAAATCTAGAAGGATCAGATTACCTTCCTTTGACATAATTTTTGAAATGTGATCTCTAGTTGACCTGTACTAGAACCAAACTATTTTTCAAATATTTATTTTAAGGAGTTCCTTTATGGTCCCTTTTTGCATGATGGGTCACATAAAAATCATTACCAATCAAATGTGATCAAACTCTTATTTTTCCAGCAAATTTGTCATTCTATGAGACATTGTTTGACAATTTCATATCAATAAGAGCGAATATGCATACTTTTAAAACAGATTTTTATTTGAAAAAAAAAATGAAATGAAAGGCCAAAAGTAAGCAAAATCTTTCACGGTGAATTACCTAAATATAAGTGATATCTTTTAATTCAAAATTACAGGGTGCTTATTATCCGTAAAAATTTGCTATGGCCACCCATCTTGCAGGATAATATAGCTCAGCAACTTTTAGGTCTTTGAAGACACAAATTCTTTGCGTATTACACATGGAATGTGGCCACTCACTCCAAAAAAGTCTGAAAATGTTCCTTTACATTTCTAACAGCTGGTTTCCGACTTAAACGTTTCATTTTCCTTAACACTTGTCATTCTTAATAGTATCTGTACTATGATTAAAAAACTTGGTTTGATCCCCAACAACTGGACTCATTCTTTTTGACTATTTGTCTCTCACAAAGGGGTTGATAAATTGTAGACCTATGTGAGATAGCAGCTGGAGGCTAGAAACAGATGTAATGGTAAAACTGGTGTGAGAAATACCAGGAATCGATTGTTACGTGCTTCAGCCGCAATAAAGCTGAAAGATTGTTGAAAGTGGTGTAAAACCCAATTCAAACAAACAAGCAAAGAATTAAAAAAGTATAGGGTAAATAATAACACTTAAAATATCTAGTTATCATAAGTCGGAGGATATCCATGGCTCAGCACAAAAAAGTTGTAACTGCCTATAAACATATAGGCAGCTACAACTGTTTGAAGCTGAGCCATTCAATATAGGACCATTGTGGCATTTGCGTTTTGAAGAAAAAAAATTCACATTTGCAGGAAATACGTTGGAGATTTCCAGACAAAGATGAAGGTCAAGCTGGGAGCCAACAATCGTAAGCAATATCATCAAACGCAGCGTGTGATCAGCGTTCAGGCCATCAGCTCACACAGTATGCATGTCTGGTTTGAGCGTAACGATATTGCGCTCTTACAACTAGCGAATCCTGTCAACTTTACAGACTTTATACAGCCAGTGTGTCTACCTGACGAGAATGAACCTCTGCCATTACATTCTGAATGTTGGACTATAGGCTGGGGAAAGACTAGATGGGATGGTATGTAACAATGTTTATTTAGAGAATATTGAATGTTATATCAAAATATCATTGGGTCATATAAGTACCCCAACATAGGTCATTTTATGAAACCATTTACATTAAATGTATTCTGCTCAATTCAGATTCTTTTTCAAGCAAAATGCCAATTTTCGTGACATTTCGATCAGTCTGGCTAGCATGAGAAGGCAGGATTAATTCATTTTTTGAGGGCGTTAACAATTGTAGAGACCTGAAAAATGGTTTGACGCCCAGATGCAAAGCATAAGGGCCTTAAAGCATTTTCAGGATCTCTGTGTTAACACTCCAAAAATGTGAATTGAAACTATTATTGCATAAAAGGAAAGACTATAGTACTTAATCAAACTAAGGTTGAAAAATGATTAAAAGGAACACTTTAAAACTAGCTCCAAACCAATTAATGTGCCAGAAAATTGTGTTAGGCTTTGCATTGTCACTTATGTTTATACTGACATTGCTTGGTAAATTTATGACATTCCAAATTTAACGCAGGGTTTAGGATCAACATCTTTATTTAAACTCTATATTAATGTTTAACAAAGAAACTGATAGAGTGTATAGGCTATGATTGAGGATATTTGAGTGAAAACAGGCGGTTGTTTTTGGCACATGAACTTATTAATCCATGTTTTCTCTCGTTTACACCAGCAGTTTGTCTGTTAATATATGCCTGTAACTACTCGAAAATGCATATTTTATGCAATATATGTTATATGCACATGATGATTGAAAAATTGTCCAAAAATATACATAGTCAATCAAAGTTACATCTGTTGAAAAAATGTGTAGTAAGCGACCGTCAGCTTTAAAGACTGCATTTTGGTGGCTCTGTAAGCGGTAGCTTAATACATGATTTACTGTATACACTTTACCTTGTTTCAAGCAATGTCTTTTCTCACAAATTGTTTTCCATACATTTTCTTCTTCTTAATAAAGGTTTGATTTTTGTGTACATAACATATGGATATATTTTGTAAACTTCATATAGGCCTGGAGCTTGCAAATTTTAGGAATTAGCTTTGGCATTTCAGACAAAATATCAATATTTATTTATAGCTGATTATGCAGAGGTACTCCAGGAATTAAAGATGAAATTATGGGACACTCAAAAATGTAACAGCTCTATAGCGTGGAACGGTGAAGTTTACGACACATTTCTCTGTGCTGGATATCACTCAGGGGTCCGGTCTATTTGTAAGGTAAGACAGTGGTATAACTAGGTTACAGGTGCTTTCAAATATATATCGAGGGATCAGCACATTTCATTTGTAAGTGCCTATAGATATATAGGCACTTACAATATTATTGCACTGACCTCTTAATATGGATTCAAGGTCAATTTCACAGAATAACGAAGGTCAAATTTTTATAATTTGAAAATTACCATAACTCCTTCAAATATGCATAGTTTTGTGAAATTTTACTCTAGTATTAATGAAATATGTGAGCAAATAAGGTAACAATTTATCTGTGTACAAAAAAAGTAGGTAATTTGATAAACTACTTCAATTTTTTTTCTTGGTAGAGCCTGAGCATCATGCGTCATGCATCCCAACCAAGTGAAGTTTGGCTTGGACCCCAGATGAACATACATCTTAATCAATTGGCAACAAATAAAATATACTGGAAAATAACTATCTATGTATTTTACCATACCTTTATTTGGTTTTTAATAAAAGGTTAATTCACCATTTTTAGGGCTTTAACATTTGCAGAGACTTAAAAATGACTTAACACCCGAGAGCATAAAAAGATAGACTTATGAATTCATTCAAGCAGAAATAGTAATACAATTCATAGAAATGCTCTTAAACTAACTCAAGGCAAGGCTTATCTTATATTCAATTATAGAAAGACAGTGGGGGTCCATTGCTCTGTCTTGATAAACGTAATACGTGGAAACTACGTGGGATAAACAGCTATGTGGGGAATTTTTGTAACATGACTGCACGACCAAATGTCTTTACAAATGTACCCATGTTTCTACCCTGGATCTTTAACAGGATAGGTATTGGAATGATGAGTTAATGTTGTGTTATGGGGTGTTTTTAGATGTTCAAAGTGCATGTGTTATGTTAGTTTAGCTCATATAAAGTTTTGTTAAAGTTTTGATGCATGTTAGTGAAGTATTGTCACATGATATTCTTCCTTTACTAGGAACTGAGATAGTAGTTGCATCACAGTGATGCCCATATTAGCAAATTTTGTTGTTGTTTTTGGTGCAAGTGTAACATAGATTGTAGCTTACTTGGGGCCTGTTTAACTAAACATCTTACAATATTTTTTTACGCAAGCCAAAAATTTAATTTGCTTCTACAGTAGTAACTAAATATGGAGTTCTACCATGCATTGTCTCATAAAGACAATTCGAATGAGATGTTGCAAGGCAGAATCTTTCATTGAATAAAAACACCAGATACCATTTTTTTTAATTTTAATTTACGATTAATTTTGTCTTAAGAAGTTTAGTAAAACAGGCCCCTGAACACCAAGTGCTCTAGGTGAGCTATTGTGATTATCTAATGTCCAGCGGGTCATGTGCCGGGTGTCATCCACAATTCTTTCTAAACTAGTGGGACAATCTTGATGAAACTTGGCAGGAATATTTCTTGGGTCAAGCTTTACCTAAGGTGTCAGAAAAAATTAAATCCAGCCTTAACTCAGATTATAAAGTCAAAAAAGGGAGGAAATAAGGAAAATCTTTAAAAATCTTCTTTTCTGAAGCCAGAAAGAAGACAGCCTTCATATTTGGTATGTAGCATTATCATAACATAACCCAGGAGTCATATGTTTGCTCTGCCTCTACCAAGTATGTTCATGTAATGAACCTATTGTCAAATTTGTGCTCTGCCCAAGCGCATTCTGTTTTACATAGAAACAAAGATCGAAAATCTACAAAAATCTTCTTATCTGAAACCAGAAGGAAGATAGCTTTCATATTTTGGTATGTAGCATCATCTAGCGACCTCTACTAAATTTGCTCATGTCATGACCTTGGGGGCATATTTGGGCTCCACCTAGGCACATCTCATTTAACGTAGAAACAAAGAGTGATTATTTTCAAAAATGTTCTTATACAAAACAAGATGGCAGACAGTTATCATATTTGGTATGCATCATCATCTAATGTACCTTTATTAAGTTGGTTTATATCTTGCGCTGGGGTCACATTTGGATCCTACTTGGGTGTATCCCATTTTACATCGAAACAGAGTGAAATCTTCATAAATTTTCTTTCTCTGAAACCGAAAGTTAGACAGCTGGTAACTTGTTTGTTTTTGTTCTTTTTTCTATATGAAGTTTGTTTATACAGAGGTACAGATAAGAGTGGGTAACTCCAGTCTAAAATCTTTATTTCTCAATGAAAACCTATGATGTGGGTACTCATTTGAATTGTCTCGTTGAGACAATTCCAATGAGTTCCCACAAGATAGGGTTTAAACAAGGACAAGTGAAATATTTAAATTTGAAACCCAAAATACCCCCTCTATCTGTAGCTCTTCTCATACCCATGCTCTTTAAATCATATACTTGTGCACAGCCCATGTGCATCCAATTTCACATAATCTGAAAACAGTCTAGGGAATTGTAATAAAACACAAGTCTTCTCCGTAGAAGTGGACTTCTGTCATTCTTACTCATTTGATGTCAGAGTGGTCAAGAAGGCTCAGGTGAGCGACTTAGGACCATTGAGGTACTTTTGTTGAACTTTTACCCTCAAATCCTGCATTTGTGTTTTTTTTTTTTTTTTTTTATTCCAAAGTCCAAAAATCATTCAATGTATGTAAATAAATACTCACTAGTACTTAAGAGACCTTTCTAGACAAGATAGATTTGTAAAATCAAGATGTAAAATTAGATAAAATTTTTATGAAATTTGCAGCCAAGATTTAGCCTCCTCATCTGGCGCTCTTATGAATATTGATACTAAATGATGAGCTTTGAATGACCATTACACATTTGTTAAGGTAGTGGGAACTTTAATAGTTCCACAACATTTCAGAACTCTTGTCCTTTCACCATGTTGACCAAGGTTTCCTAATGAAAATCACTAGGAAACCTGGGATAAAACTGTTAAAGCTCATTACTGCCAAAATGTTGCGGAAATATTATGGGTCCACTACCTTAAGATTATTATTATGCTTCTTGTTAGTTTTTTGTTAAATAATGAAGCAGGCTTTTTGCAGAAGCCTTTTTTTACTAGAAATTGTATGTTTGTCTTGTTGCTAAGAAAATGATGCCTAGTTGCTTGACTCTAGCATATGTTTGCCTTATAGATTGGAGATACTTGCATTAACAATGAACCTTTTCCAAGGAAGGGGCAAACAGCTTTACCAAATGAAAGAATTTTGGACTGTAGAAAAATGAACAAAGTTAACGCTTGTCAGGCTGAATAAATTTTGGCTAAAAATTTTGACCAAAATCAAAGAGCAAAAAGCACTGAAAGAACCAACTGTAGGTCAATTTTTATTTGAAAAACTAAATCTATTGACAATTCTGGTTTGAAAGTGAGAAACAGGTGGTGTAGACTAACATCAGGCTGTACATATGTGCAGGCTGATGTTTGTCTACAGCTCCTGACAAAGCAGGAATATTCCAGGTTCAGCATGACAAGGGTTACGAACAACATTTGCATGAATTTGTTTCTTCCATCTCAGCATTACTAACATTAATTTGCTTGGAATTTGCTTTCATTTTGGCTGTAGGGTGATTCAGGAGGTCCCTTGTTATGTTTAGACAGACAGCGTGTATGGAGACTAGTAGGGATCAGTAGCTATGTAGCTAACTTCTGTAACATGACACAGCGACCAAATATATTCTCTGACGTAAGGTATTTCCTACCATGGATCTATGAGAAAATAGGTTAGTACTGTTGTTCAACACTTATACAAAACCTTTTATCATGCAATGAAGCCTGTATTGACCTGATATCACCTGTCTGAGAACATAACATGATATCAGGTAGTCTATTTTTAGAAACAATTTGAATACACTTTTACTTGAAATTCTTTGATTTTAAAGGTTCAATATAATTCAGCGCTGGCAAATGATTGCATGATAAATAGAATAACATGTAAGTGTTTTAACATATCAATGTTAACTGATTTCGGCTGTGAGAAATTATCATGACTCGGCAAGGCCTCGTCATGATAAATTCTCCCAACCTCGACCAGATAACATTGATATTTAAAGACACTAACATGTTATTATCTATTTATCAGTTTTCAAATTTTTATGCCCCTGTATCCATTCTCCTGGGGTATATTTATTTACCAGCATTCATCTGTCTGTCCATCTGTCTTTCTGTATATCTGAAAAAAAAAACCTTACCTGTGAGTTAAACATTTTCTTGTAGGTTCAACAATTTGCAATGGACAATGCCTTTATTTTACATGAAGGTTCCTCTTGTCAATTCATAATATTCAAGGTCATCTGTCAATGTCAAGGCCAATAATCAAGGTCAAACTTCTATCTTAGTACAAATTTTAGTAAAGTTTTACATCGAGATAAAAATTATGATTTTTACTACTGATATTTTTTTTCTTTTTATCTAATTAATATGCTTTCTGAGATTTAACCCATGTCATTATGAGCCAGTAATATTCTTGCAAAGGCAAAGGTATTGACAAAGATTAGGGATGTGGAATTGTCCAACATTGGCTTTTCTTCCTGCGGACAAGTACATTTTGCAAGGCGACTGTGGACAAGTAAATACCAGGGCGAACCTTGGTACGGCACTTTATAGATCAAAGAGATTAATAAGCTTATTGTTTTAAATGTCAAAGAGTAGAAAGCACTGTTTTTAAGGAAGAAATGCTAGTTTCAGCAATTTCTTCTGTAAAAACAATGTTTTCTCAAAATCTTGCTCTTCTATTTTTTGCTGACAAGTTCATTTTAATACTGGACAAGTAGAAAATCACACTTTAAGTTGTCCATGGACAAGTGGAGAGAATCTAAATTTCCACACACATTCAATCTTCACTTACATGCAGACTGATTGACTGATCTTAATTTTAATTTTTACCAGTTGATTTTTTTCTTTTAAATGCAGGAAAGCTTGAAAAAAATACCAACTAACAATTAATACTTCTAGTGCTTTCAGCACCTTGATTCAAATGCCAGTTTGCTTATCTTTTTATTCTGCATGATAAGGATTAATAGTGTTTTATGCCAGGTAGGACTAAGATTGAAATCTGTCTGTTAGGGTATATTTCATGTCCAATCTTGCTGAAGCTATGGATGGGTGCATGGTAGATTAGATGAAGGTTAGCTCTTGCTTCAGTAGGGTCATGTGATATTTTGCCTGGCATGTAAAACATGGCTTTTGATTGTTTTGCTGCATTAAAAGTTATGGAACAATCTGCAGCTTGTAGAATGTAAATCTAAAGGGTTTGCATGGATTTAAATGTTTAACTTTTTCATTTTTTTAGATCTCAATTGTAATTCAAGTTGTGATAGAAATATCTTTGATAAGTTTCTTGGTAAGACATGTAAATTTCATATCTTGTTTTAATCCAATTATGTAAATTTTTTAGCAACATTAAGGAGCTAGTAGACACTTCTATGTATACAGTAAGGGACCAAGCCCTATGTTATGGGTACTTATTGAAATTGTATCCACAACATTGTAGGATTTGAATGATGGACGATGTTTTTTTTAAATTCTGAAATCAATTCCTTCCATCTGAAGCTCTGTTACTAAAACAAACAATAAACTTTAAGACGTAATGATGCCTGTGTCTACCATAAACTTTCTTATAACATATTTAATCAAATTTGATTTGACTTTGTATGTCCTTTACACTTATCATGCTGAATTTAAATCTTGTTTTAAAAAAATTCAATCTTTGACACATTTCAACTAATCTGGCTAAAGTTTTTCACATAATCATTAAGTAGAAAGCAGATAGTATAGACTAAGATCAGACTGCACATCTGTGTAGGCTGATCTGAGTCTTTACATTCTGCTAAAGCTTTGAAACAGGAATATGCTGTGAAACAGCACTAGATGGGTAAAAGGTAAATTTCTTTTCATCTTATACCGGCCTATCGTGAGTTAGTAGAGCGACCCCAGCCCTAATGAGCATGTTCTTTGATTGCAGAGTGTAAGTTCAGATGTGACAACGGTAAATGTCTGTACAGCGGAGAAGCTCTCTGTAACCGGGTAGATGACTGCGGAGATAATTCTGATGAGACAAAAAACTGCAGTAAGTAAATTGATGATTTATATTTTCCTAAATGGTTTTATGATATTATATTCATTTTACCCCCCAGAAAACTATGTTGGGGCTTGTCGGCTTGTCAGTCTGTCTGTTGGTTATTCCGTCCGTCTGTAGCTTTTTTTATCTGGAAGTTTTCTCAGCGACTAATTCATCTAGGATTTCAGTGAAACTTTACAGATGTGATCAGGCAGGCAGAGATATGCAAGTGATATTTTGGTTACAATCCATGAGTGTAGCATCAGTAAACAGCAAAGGGTTTAAAATTTTATTCAAATTTATCCTAAAATTGCACCATTTCATTACCTGGTGTTGATTTTTAAGCGTCTGATTTGTCCGTAAAAACTTAAAATCTGAAATCTACGTAGACTTAATTAAAGGGAGGAAAGAATTATCACTTATTTGACACTAAATTATTGATGTTTTACCTTCCTTTACAATCATTCAAAACTCAATCATTATACGCTCATTCCAAAATTATACAACTTGGCAATTTCATGATGTTCTCAACTGTATTTGTATGCTGTGCTGTTATTTTTTTCTGAAGGATTGGTTATACCATAAGCTCCTTTCTATGTACAATTTCAGATTTTACAGCGACCTGTACGTTCGATGACAAATTTTTGTGCGGGTATAACTGGACAGGCTGGGGTCATGGATTTGACAACAAGAAGGCCATTATGATTGAGCTAGATGGACAGTTTCACACACAGTCTTACGCACCTCAGTTTGACAGCACACATGGAAAACTGCCAGGTGACATGAATAACTTCCTGCAGAGCTCTATGAAAGATTGTCAAGTTAGATCTGTAATACAACAGAATCCTTTTATTAGCAACTCGGCTAATAGGGATTTTCGGTTATTAGCAACTTTTCCTCCAGCACAAAACTATTTGTTCTTTAGCCAAAGTAAAATTTGTCAGATAATCGGAACTCTGATAATAGAAACTCCCGGATAATAGAAACATTTTTTTGCACGGGAACACAGTTTTATGGGTTATAAGAAACAGTCAGATGGTTACATCGGGACAAAAAATGATTAAAATGCAAATTAACAAGTTTGACTTCAACTTTCCGGCGGCGCCGTGATTCTGAAAGTACACATAGACGCGTCAACTTGTCAAGTTGTTTATCCCACCTTTACCTGATCGTAATTGTTACGATTGTGTTTGATTACGTTGATCAAATGTTTGAGCTTCTGCTCTGCTTTGCATTTTCTTTAATTTTTTGAGAGTTGCTGACAGTTATTCAGACACCCGATTTCATCGCGCATGTCTTCTTTTTTCCCATTTTTTCTTTCTTTTAGATAAAGAGAAATCTCGCTTGCAAATAGTGTGATGGTTAGAAAAAATGTCATGAAGTCATTTCATAGCGAAAATACTTACTTCAAATTTAAGATTTTAATCCTAATAAAAGTATCCAAGTAATAAAGACGTGAGAAAATCATTAGCTTTCTTGTCAACTCCATTTTCAATATGACATCACTCTATAAATTTCTCGGGGAATGACCCGACTTCAAAAGCGCCGCCAAACACCTGGCCTTGTCGAAGGCGTCAGTGTTTTTAAAATGACACGCTTTCCTCTCGTGTGTACTCAGCAGCCCTATTAAACTGCATAAATAGTGAATATCAAACATAAAGCTGTCCTTCTTTGAAAAAGGTCTGTAACGTTTTCGCTAACCAAATTCAAGTCCGCACTTTTAACTGATCGGTGACCTTCGGATTTGAAAGCCGTTGGTCCTTGGGATAATTGATTATAAAGACGTAAATAAATTTAAAACTACCTTTTTTCAGTTTCCATACAATTAAAAGGGGACACAAAAATAAGAAATTGATGGGAACTGACCAAATGTACAAGTATTTATGTATGTATGCATTGATTCTAATGCCGACGATGTACTTGTAAACTTGATATTGATTATCCTCTATATGAACTCTTATTTTTCAGGATATTTTTTCTATGGTAAGGTGCGAGGGTTTAAAGAAGGTTTGCTGTGGTCACCAAAATTTAGTATTAAGGGACAGACATGTGTCAGATTTGCGTATTATCTACGTGGTGAGATCAGAGATGGTTTAGACGTCTATATGAGGGAGTTTTATACGTAAGTTATACTGCAATTTTAAGCTCACTTAAGCTGGAAGTGCTCAAGATGAGCTATTGTGATTGATCAATGTACGGGATATGCTTGTTTTTCTGTCCACAATTTTAAGAAAGATCTCCTCGCAAACAAACTATTAGATTTCAACCCAATTTGCAGAAAATATCCTTAGGTAATATTCACAGAATTTGAATTCCTGAAAACACTTATTTCTATAGCAACTTAATGAAAACTGTAAGGTCTAGAACCTTGATTTTTGCTTTGTGACATCACCTAATTTTTCTTCAACAAATTACTTCAGCCCTCTGCTGTAATGTGGAACTTATTTTGTCTTACATAGAAAGAAGAGGAAATCAAAGAATTTTTCTTCTCCAAACCACGAGATATTTCCTTGAGATTAGTCTGAAGTATGCATTAATAAATGATTTCCATTGCTCAGTGTGAAAAAGTTGTTACAGCCTATAAACAAATACACAGTTACAACTATTTCACACTGAGCCATTGGTCAATTTAAAATTCTTTATGTATACTATGTCAATTGAAAGAAAAAGCTAATTTGGTATATTTATGTAATAAGGAAATCAGAATACAATTATCCAAACTGATTGCAGAAGTTGATCAATTATCTTTAAATGATAAAATAAAAAGACATGAATTAAACTAGAAGATGAAATAAATTTATCAGCTTGACCATATTAAAGATTCTATGACAATTTGTACTTTGATCATACATACATAAATGATAATATGTCGCTTCATTCATGTTCCAGAAATGGTTCATATACTACCCGTCTATACTGGCGTTCCCAGATCTATTACACGGGGACAGACGAGTGGAAGACAGGCTATTTTGATATCACAAAAGGGGAGGCTTTTCAGATTGTTTTTAAAACGGCAGAGTTATTAAAAGTGGCCGTGGATGATGTTAAAACTATTCCTGGAATGTGCAGTCAAGTTTGTAAGTAATAATGACCTTTGTCATGATGCAGACAAAAAAAACCAAATTGCATTAAAATTAAAGTTCTGAAAGCACTGTGCACAAATTGTGTCTTAGAGTGTTGTTTCGGAAATATTTAGAGGATATTGAATGAGTGGTCATGCAATACTGAATTTATTAAACGAGGCATATATAAACAGTTAAAAATGAGGCTGCGTTCTTAGCTCATTTGCATACTTATTCCTCTAGTTTAATAACACACATGTAATATCAAAAATTTTCAACGGGGATATTTCACTCCAACAACTAAGTCACTTATTTAAACTTTATTTTTACTGTAATCTTTTTAAACTTTAAAAGGGAAAATCAGATGATATGTGAAGGCAGATCTTTGTCCATACCCCCAGCCAAATCAGGACCATTTGGAGAATCAGCATGACAAGGGATAAAGGCGAATATTACTGAGTGTCAAGGTCAAATGGTTAAAATTATTTGAATCTTTCTTCACCTTGATCCTCAGTTTCCTGCAATTATATCTGGGACTTGTCAGTTTTTTAAAACATTAAAGAAAAAAAAGGAGAACTAACATTTTTTTGGAAGCTGTATAAGCTGTATAACTATAAAAGCTATAAAATTTTGACAGGCTATCATCTTGAAGGCTCTTAGGAAATTATTACAGTGAATGATAAGTTCTGGCTATGATTTTGTTTGTAGTATGTGATGCCCAGCGGGAGTACAGATGTGTGTCGGAGGATGGACATCGTGATAAATGTATACCCCGAGAATCTCGATGTAATCTGGTGATAGATTGTCCTAATGGGGAGGATGAGCTTTCTTGTTCAGGTATACCATAAATCACATATAAATCAGTGAAACCAAACAGATGGCATATCCTTTATAAGTAACCCCCATAAACTATGTGTGGGAGGGTATATAGGAGTCAGCTTCTCCGTTAATCTGTCAGTCCGTCCATCTGTAGCATTTCGTGTCCACTCAAATTCTCTGCAACTAATGGGCAGATTTTATTAAAACCCTCTAGATGGGATGAGTATCAAGCAGAGATGTGCAACTGATATTTTGGTTATGATCCATTGACTTTTGAAAGAGTTATGGCCCTTTGATGGAAAACGGCTTTTCATTATTGACAAGCTTTTGTGGGGGGTATTAGTCCATGGCCTCTTAGCAGCAGTCTTGTTTTATTTATTGAATGGTGGACAAAATCTATAGGCGATAGCTTTGCTCAGCGTCAGTAATCTAAGTGTTTTCAAAAATTGAAAATGGATGTGATTGTGGGGAGAAAACTGTCAGAGGACAGGAAAAATAGATTAGTTTATAGAAAATAACATGTTAGTGTCTAAAAATTACAATGTTATCTAGTCGAGGTTGGGAGAATTTGTCATGACGAGGCTGCCTCGTCATGATAATTTCTCGCAGCCAAGACCAGATGACATTGATATTTTAAGACATTCTATTTATCATGCAATCATTTTCGGCACTTAAATTAAAAAAAAAAAAACTCTTAAAAATCAGAGAAGTTCAGGTGAAAGTGTATGTAAATTGTTTCTAAAAAAATAGACTGTCTGATATCATGTTATGTTATCGGACAGGCAATATCAGGTCAATACAGGCTTCATTGCATGATAAAATCAAATATTTACTTGCTCTAAATGTTCTCAATTTCTATTTTCTTCAGAAAATAAAAATAACAGGTTTTACATTTGTCTTAAAAAGGGAGATCAATATTAAGCGTTTCTCTCTTGAATACCCTTGTGCTCAAGGTGAGCTATTGTGATCACTGTCATCCCGTTGTCTGTCGGTCATCCATCTAGCTGTCTGACCGTAAGTTGGATGTTTCTTGGGTGTAGATCTACCAAAGTTATTAAAAAGTATTCCATCAAAAAGTCTAGTATCCATGGTAACAGTTAGGCCTAAAATTGCTGAGATCTTAGAAAAAAATCCTTCTCCTCCTAAACTACTGGTGCAGTCAAGCTGAAACTTGGTAGGGATGGTGCTTAGGTAAACCTTCCCCAAAGTTGTTAAAGAATTTAATTCCATCAAAAAGTATAGTTTCAATGGTAACAGAAAGAGCCAAATATTGCCAAAAAGCTTAAAAAGAAATAATCTCCTCCTAAACCATTGGGAAAATCAATCTGTTCTTAGCCTAGGGTGTAACTCTATTAAAGTTATTAAAAAATTCAATTCCATCATTTACTCTAGTTGCCATAACAGATAGGTTAAATATTAATTGAAATAAAAAAAAAATAATTCAGTAGGATGAAATTAAAGTCTCTTTCTTTCAAAACCACCCTTAATGTAGGGTATTTATAACTTGGGTGACAATTCATGAGTTGACTTACTCAGGTGAGCGATTTGGTACCATCATGGTCCTTTTGTTTTCAATATGTGACCCAGCATACGAAGAGGGACCATCTGGATAGTGCCCAAAATGTGGACCCGTTTAGGCTGTGTGGACTGGGCAGACTGATTAGGATTGAAACTTTTCAAACTGGCTGATTTTCTATAATGAGTCTATAATGATCATTCTACTTTTCTGTTTAAGAACTTTAAAAATGTGACCTCTAGTTGATTAATGCTGGACCCAATCTCTTTTTCAAATATTTATTCTCAGATGGTCCCTTTTAATGTGATGAATAAAAGAAAAGAGAATTTCATAATCAATCCTATATATCTTATCATTTCCAGGTCAAACCAAAACATTTGAGTGTACCTTTGAGAATGGTAATATGTGCGGTCTACGACAAAACTTCGGTGATGCGTCAGATTGGTGGCTGACAAACGGCACGTTTGTACGAGATGAGTCCTTACAGCAGACATTTGAGGATCACACTCTTAAGTCAGAATTAGGTAAAATATTATTTGTGCCTGCGCGTGACATTTCCAACAATTTGAAACATGCATGATTGAATCATCAAGCAGGCTGGAGGTTCCATAGTACAACAGGAGTATTTGCTGTCTGTCTTAACCCTTTCCTGTTTTACAAAATTTTGGACCTGTCCAAATTCAAAGGTTTTGCAGACGGGTAGAAAATAGTGTGGTAAAAGAAGAAATTGCTTGTCAGAAGCAATTTCTTCTTTTTTTCACAATGTTTTCTCAATCATGAAATCACAGGCACGTAAAAAGCAGGGATTTAACAGCAAAGGGTTAAGACAGACACATTTAGACCTAATCTATCTGTAAAGTGCAAAGCAAAGTCTCTGGTCGGACTGTGCAGATGCACAGGCTGGCCAGAATCTATGCTTGGTGCTCATTTCAAATTGTTATTAATGTCATGCATAGGCTCATTTAATTTCAAACTTTACACTGTTGTATTCTTTCAATATCTAAGATCAAACATGTTTTGTAGTTCTGCTGTATTCACAGAAAACCTGTGGTATTATTATCACCTTGGTGTTGTTGGCGTTGTTGTTTGCTTTGGCATAGTTGTTGGCATTGTCATGACAAACTTTAACCTTGGTCATATCTCTTTTATTGTTATTGAATATATTTGAAACTTGTCACATGTGTTCACTATCTTAAGAGCTACCCTGACTATTATGAAAGATGACTCTTAAAGCATTTTTGTTGGAATAATGATCCTTTTTACTAAGATCCTCTTATTTCATTATCCAGCAGTCAATTGTTATCACCCATAGGTGGTGCTCTTGTTAAATATTTCTTACCCTGTTCACTGCACATTCTGGCTATTCATAAATCTTTCGAGGGAAGTATAGACTAAGATCAACCTGAACAGATGTGCAAGTGATCTTAGTTTACACTGCCTTCTTTGTACATGACTATTGTGAGAAAAACATAATCCAGACTGCTCGATATAATACAATCCATAAAGTTGTAAATTAATTTATTTGAAATTGATTTTAAATTTAGCAGGATAATGGGGAAGTCCATTATGAAAGAATTGAAATTTTCTGGTGAATATGGCTATTCTTGAATTAAAACTTATACCCATGTTGAATTTTTTACACCATAACTTATTACAGAAAGTTTACAACATGCAACAATTTTATGCCCTGGTTAGCCTTCACAATTTCGGCAGTCTAACTAGTGTGTTTTACAATTTGCTTTTTATATGCCGTCAAGCTGGTAAGCGGTGTTTACTACTTTGTCTGGGGCATAAATTATTTTCTTTTGTCGTTTTTCATTTTTGGCATCCAGCACTGCTATGGGCGAATCTTGTGACAATTCACCACTTTTGCCCCATTTGGTCTCACTTAGTTTCTTCTTTCATTCTTTTATACTCATTTTTCAGGTCACATGTTTTATTTGAATGCGTACAACCTCCAGTCATCTCGCCCTATCTATATGAGTCAGTTTTTCTACCTCTACTATCAGCAATATTGTTTGTCATTTTATTATGTGAGAAAAGCGGAGGTCAATTTTACTGTACATGTAAGTATCTCATATTTGCTGTTGGCAAATCGAGGGGTCAGTGCAACACTATTGTAAGTGCCTATATATTAATAGGCACTTACAATAGTGTTGCACTGACCCCTTAAAATGTTCAGGTGTTGTCATCAACTTTGTGTTATTGATTATACCCTTTTGGGGAATTTTTTGTTTCATTCATTATTGCCACTGTAGCCCATATGAGCCACACCCAAAGAATTGGGTTAAAGTTGAAACAGGGAAGAAGGGACATAACTATGCTGAGATCAACCTTTTTCTTAAGTGTGATTGATGTAAAGCACTCACTCTGATGTAAATGTCTCATTTAACCCTTTGCTTTTTAATCCCTGCTTTTTACGTGCCTGCGATTTTATAATTGAGAAAACATTGTGAAAAAAGAAGAAATTGCTTATGACAAGCAATTTCTTCTTTTTCCATACTATTTTCTACCCTACTGAATGGTTATTTTTTCAAATTAAATCCGCTTTACATTTTCGTCTGCAAAACCTTTGAATTTGGACAGGTCCAAAATTTTGTAAAACAGGAAAGGGTTAAGACAATTAGGGCTAACTGATTCCTGTCCTGCTTTGCATGGGCATAGTTTGAAAACAGTTTGCACCATTTTGCATCCTGAATGCAGGGCTGGTTTCTAATTGTGACCTGGCTGAAAGAATAACAAAAAAATACCCGTCTGCGGCAGAAGTCAATTGACCCTTAGTTTACTAATGTATCAGACCTAGAATGGAACCCATGACATTAAACATGGTGATATGGATTCTGGCACTCTACCGACAAGTTAAATGGGGCTGACAGATACCCCTGTTTACAAATTATATGGAAACTACAATGATTTCTACAAGTCTTATCTATTTATTTATCTGTAGACTTCTTGATATCTTTGCTCCCACTAAGTCATTTTAACATGGCTTAAAAATGTGCCATGATATAAATAAATGATTATGAAGAGTTAAACAACATTTGAGCCTGTGCGTGAGATTTCATACAATTTCAAATATGGGCAAAGCAATGACTCTGACCAGTCTGTGCATCTGCACAGTCTGTCCAGAGTCTTTACTATGTGTTTAGTAAATAGATAAGGTCTCAAAGTATATGTAGACCATCAGGTGATTTAATATTTACAGTATGTGGTTTCTATGCTACTCAATTTTTGCACCTCACAAAAATTTCAAATTGTTGGAAATGTCATGCACAGGCTCATTTTAAGTCAAAACCTTGTGAAATTCCTATCCTATAGCTTTCCATTGGGCACAGGTGACAAACATTTTACCTACAACCTTATATAGATCATCTTAAGTTAATCTGCTTTGAATTTGTAACTAACAGTGCTTGTAACAGAAATCTAATTTTAGATGGAATAAACTAAGATATCTTGCATTACATTAAATTTAAGATCCATACCCCTGGTAAATCTTTATTTTTATGCTCCCCGAAGGGAGAGCATATAGCCGCCGCTTTGTCTGTCCGTCCGTCCGTAATTCCGTCCATCCGTCCATCCGTCCCCACCTATTTCTCCATAACCCCTGGGCCAAATTGAATGAAACTTACCATGTGAACTCCCTATGATATAGTGATGATGCATCTGTGACGGTTTTTGGATTTGAGGCCTCGTCACGGGAAAAGGGGACTTAGGGTAAAAAACAGTTTTTGCCTAATTCCTCCTAGTCTAACAGTCAGAATTTAGTGAAATTTCATATTTGTGTAGCAAATCAGATGCCCTTTACTATAAACAATTTGAAATTAACGTAAAAAAATATATATCATGGAAAAAAGGGGCTTAATGTTTGTTACCTTTACGTAAGCGCGTAAATTACAGTTATTCTTTCATTTCTCCTAGTCTTATGCTTAGAATTTGATGAAATTTCACATTTGAGTAGCAAATCAGATGCTCTTTACCCTAAACTATTTGAAATTTGTGTCTTAAAATATGTCATGCAAAAAGGGGGTTTAATGTTTGTTACCTTTATGTTAGCTGTATAAGATAACAGCTTATTTGAGTTTTTGAAATCTGACCACAGAGCATATCTCCTAAAGTATAATAGCTATCAACTTGAAACTTCATGGGTGGATAGACCTTATGGAGGAGAAGTGCAGTGCACAAGAACTACAACTCTTGCTTGCATAATTTTGGAGTTACTGCCCTTTGTTATTTTTAATACTTAGATTATATCTGGAGTATATCTCCTAAAGTATAATAGCTATCAAGCTTTTGTGGCGGGGGATGTCCATGTCCAACATGGCTCTTGTTTTTGTGACAATGCCTTATTTGGGGAGCATAATCCGTCTCTGACGGCTCTTGTTTAGAACATTAGCCCTTGTCATGCTGAATAAATTTTGGCTAAAAATTTGCATCAAAATCAAAGGGAAAAAAAGCACTGAAAGTACCAACTTTAGGTCAATTTTTGAAAAACTAAATCTATTGACAATTCTGATTTGAAAGTGAGAAACAGGTGGTGTAGACTAACATCAGACAGCACATATGTGCAGACTGATGTTTGTCTATAGCTCCTGCCAAAGCAGGAATATTCCGGGTTCAGCATGACAAGGTTTAAAAACTTTAATTTATCTTTATCTGAACTAAAGATTTTCTGCTCTACTTGTTCATTACCAGATACAAAGTGATGGATACGAGACACAACAATATTCTATATTACCCACATTTTATGGCTGGACGTTGATACAATTAAACCTGCCTCAGGTTGAGATGGTTAATGTAACATATGATATCCGAGGTCTTAATGTGTCATTTTATTCCTATGTGGTTATTGATGATATTGCCGTTAATCCAGGCTATTGTCCAACTTACGGTAAGTCACCTACTAATTTTGAAGTCATATTTGACACAAATTTTTCAATATTTTTCAATAACTTGGTAAATTCTTGACAAATTTGAAAAAGAGTTGAAGTAGAAAAGGGGGGAAATACCAGAGGTGCATTTCTTAAATCAAGATTCTTAAGAATCTAATTAAGATTTTAAGATGGAACATTTTTTAGATTCAGACTTTTAAGCAGCTTAATAAGAATCTTAAGATATCTTCATGAAGAAACAAAGCTGGTTTTGCTGGTTTTGCATTGGCTTATAAAGAGTAGCCTTTTTCACTCAGAATATTGAAAATTGTTTCTAGATCTTATGATGCCTTTATAATTTTATTTAGTGAAATTTTTCATCTTGCTCTAAAAACTGCAGGAAATAGCTGGATGTGGAAGACTTTTCGAAATCTGTGGATTTAAAAGTTATTGATGTTACTTGTTCACCAATAACTCTTTAAGCGGCAGATTTCTTTAGAAGTAGAGCAAATTTCTTATATTTTTCCACCTTCTCTGCTTCAAGCCGAATTTGAATTTGTCATATATTAACATCATTATTGATGATTTTTCTGAGATTGTTGTGTCATGTGATTCCCCGTTGTTCACAAACCCTTGAAACGCAGAATAAGGAATGTTTCAATCTTACCAGACGATATTGACATACACTAGACTGCAAATATATATTCTTTGATTTAAGTCTTGACTGCCATTATTCAAGACTGATTTATCATTTTAGGAGTCGGACTGTCAATCTGGGTTCAATCCCCGACAGCGGCACTCATTGTTACCGACTATTTTATTTCACAAATTGGTTGAAAATCGTAGACCTATGTGAGATGGCAGCTGGAGGCAAGGAAAGGATGTGATGGTTGTACTGGTGAGAGAAATACCAGGAATCCATTGTTAGGTGCTCCAGCCGCGCAATATAGATGAAAAAATATTGAAAGCAGCGTTAAACTCCATTCAATCAATCATTTTTGAAAAAATTATGGGGTCAGGGAAAAAAAAATACAGGTGCATATGAATTTATAGGAAATGCAATATTTTTGTACTGACCCATTGTTATGTTGACCAATAACAAGTGCTGTCAGCCCTTTGCTTTTAAAACAAGTTCAAAACAGGATTTTACTCAGAATATTACTTTACTACAATTATTTCTTTTTTTAAATAATTTTATTCATCATCTTTTGACAGGTCAGATGTCATTTATTAAGGTTATGATTAAGATAGTATTGACAAGACTATTTAGGTCCTTTAAATACTTAACCTTTAAATTTCACATTGTTGTCCTGGCATAAAGACTATTTCATGTGCAGAGTGCGCAGACTGACTTTGGTTTAAACTTTTTGCTTTTGAATAATTCTCTGTATCTAGAATGGTCAATCTACATTTCTGTGAAAGAATTTTTAAAATACAACCTCTGGTTGAGCTGTAATAGAATCAATCTCTTTTCCAAATATTAATTTTACAGAATTTGGAGTTTGTCCCTTTTTGTATGACTGGTCATATATACATTACAGTGTGTATTTTGATACCATGAAAGCCACATTAAAACCTGGGATAATGCAATAACTGAGATAGGATATCTCTTGTTTCAATTGTTGTAAATGGATGATTGTCTAATTCCAGATTGTCCAGCAGGATATTATAAATGTGACACGGTAGATCGTTGTTTTCCTGGTCGGGCACGATGTAATCGTAACTTAGATTGTCAAGATGAATCTGATGAGGCAATCTGTGGTAGGTTCTGTTTGTTCTATGCCTAGCCTGGATATTAACATACTTCGGGATGTTTTCATTTAGTGACTGTTGAGAAAACCCCCTAATTCATATTGCATTGTGTAAAGCTTTTATATTTACCCTGAAATAGTCAACACTATTAATAGAATTCCCATTCCGCTTCTTTGATAAATGTTACTCTTAAATGAAGAAAGCCTACAGTTAATGTGTATGAATATTCTAAGGTCATAGAGTGGTAAGTGATACTAATACACCTTATAGATACAGCTTTATGCAATCTGATTTTGCATTTCATTTCACCACAAGACTGCAACCCAGCTTTCGAAAGTAATATTTTAAATCAGAATATCACACATAAGAAATTAGTTGTCAGATAATGAATAAATGAGAATCAGGTAATGTACAAAAACTAGATTTATTCCATTGTCAAGGTCTGAGTAGATTAGTGACACGAAATTGGAATGATACACCAAGACTGATTGTCCATTTTTGGAACCTTGATTGTCTTTTTTGTAAATTCCTTTATTTTTACTCTTTAAAAAATGTGTCAATCAAATCCTCGATTTTGAACCACATCTAGCTGTGTTAATTATGTCAATAGATTGTTGAGTCATTGTGAGTGCAACTGCACTGAAGCTGTACTTACGATGTTTGGGTTGCAAATTTTCAGTAGGGTATAGTGATGGTGAAAGATTATGGTTCACATTTTGTTCTCTTCTGATGTGCAATAGTAAATACAGTGTCCCTTATAATCAAGGGGATGGTTCGGACCATATTGAATGTCTTAAATTCCAAATGAATTAAATTACTTGCCTCAATAAGATTTATAAAAAAAAAATGAAAGGACATTGAAAAAAAATTGTTACCAAAAATTAACTTAAAAACAAAATTATCTTTAGAAATTAGAGAGCATAAAGGATTTAATTGTTTCCGAATGTTCCTTCACATCTTACTGTCTTTTGTGTCTTTCTTATTAGGGTTCTAAGTCAAAACTTTAAATTCTGTGATAAAAAGTGAATGTCTGCTTGTGGCTCAATCCTTAAACATGTTGGCCCTCATTAATAAACACCTAGATTCAGCTCTGTTAAAAATGTCAAAAAATGTATTGTTATCAAAATATGAAAAGTTTTCTTTGTAAATTTGAAATTGGATTAACATTGCACATGTTAATTGGTGCTAAAGAGGGGTTAAGTGGCTAAAATAGGACAATTTGGGTTAAGTGGCTAAAATAAGACAATGCAAACTTATCCCGAAATACGGTAGCAAGAATGGTGGTTTTATGATTTTCTCTTCACATTTTCATATCCCTTTGGGTTTATGAAAAAAAACTATGGAACTATTGGTTGATAGCTTGGTACATTTTTTTTTCAAAAATTGAAAAGATTGCTTTTGACGCAGCAGATGCAATTGTAACTGTTAAAGTAAATTTATTATAATCAGTTACAATTGTATCTGCTGCGTCAAAAGTAATCTTTTCAATTTTTGAAAAAAAAAATCAAACTGAAATTACCATGTATTCCACATTAAATTGGTTCCTGAGAACAGAATTATTTCTTATCATCTCTAATTATCGTTGCAGAATGTAATGCTAATGAGTTTCGCTGTAATAATGGTCGCTGTATACCAGAATCAAGGATGTGTGATCGTACAATACAGTGTCTAGATGGCTCAGATGAACAGTCATGTGGTATGTAGATCTTTTAGCTTGGTTGTTTTTTGGTAAATCTAGTGATGGACAGATTAATCGATTATAATGGATAATCAGTTGGTTTGTACTATTGATTGTGACAAATTGACTAAGAAATTTCGTAATCAATTAATCAGTTCCTAACACATAAATGAAAGTCGTGATATATTATTTTCCAAACTGACATCAGTTTGATGGCTCAGCGTGAGACAGTTGTAACTGCCTATATGTTTATTGGCAGTTACAACTCTTTCATGCCTATCAATAAAGTTAGTAGAAAAATCTGCAAAAAGAGTCTTTGGTTCATTAGTTTTAACTAAACTTTCACATTCTATTCTTCAAAAAATGATACTGGGAGTGCTGTATTATCAATTTCTAAGAAAACGATTGCACAATTGATTGTTAGTTGATTTAGTCTTCACATTAAAAACCGATTATCGATTTTAATTGGAAACCAATTGCCCAACACAAGTGAAAGCCCAAATTGTTGCTTTAGCTATTTTCAACATTTGATCAGGATGATTGAAGTTCAAGATCAAAACTAAAGGGAGAAATCTTGTTGGCTCACAAGTATTTCCCCATAAACAGTTTAAGTTTAACAGTTTAGACAACATTTTTTGTATACTCTGCATGTTTAAATTAAAAAGAATAAAAAAGATATTTCCTTAAGTTATAGTTGTATTGATACTAAGGGGCCAAAGCAAAAAAAAATCTGAACATTATTCTGAACATCATTTTACATGATGACTAATTGTATTAATGGCCTTTTTCAGAAGCCTATTTTTATCACTGTTGAAGTTATAATGTGCTATAATGGTAAAGCCTTTAAACCGGTATTTTCTTCACTCTTCTTCTATAGTACAGAAATTTATGACAAACAGTATTAACTAAGATCAGAAAAGACTTTCTATTTAATAATTGTGTGAAAACTGACATCAATGACTGTATATATTTCTATTTATTTATGTATTTTTTTAAGCAAAATATTAACCTGATGAGCATTTATAGTTGTCTTTATTATATTTTCAGCGTCCTATGACTCTGTGTCATGTAATTTCCAACACCCATACCTGTGTGGATATGAGTTTCAGAGTTACTCAAAGTATTCATGGAAAAGATGGAGTGGTAGTACACCGACCCCTGTAACTGGGCCACAGTATGACCACACACTAGGCAATAATCAAGGTAAAGTCTCCTGCAGTAATAGGTAATGCAAGATTTACAAGTTAGAGACTGGCAAATAAGAAGCTAAGAACCCCTAAAATAATCTTATAAAAGTCCATTAACCCTCTTGGGTTAAACTTTTGATTTGAATTATCCATAAACCCTCCTTTCTAGATACTTGCTTCTTACTTCCTCTTGAAAGGTTCCATAGTTTTCAGTTCTGTTTAATTTTAGACTCCTGGGGCCCAAATTACTTAACTACTTACGGAAAAATTAATCGTAAGTCAAAACAACTAATCATGGTGTTTTCATTCATAGTTAGAAATTGCCTTGCAATATCTAATTGGAATCGTCTTACATGGAGATGATGCATGGCAGAATTCCATATTTAGTTACTGCTGTAGAAGCAACTTTATTTTTTGACTTAGGCAAACAATGATCATAAGATGTCTAGTAAAACAGGCCCCACAGCTAAAGATGTATTTGCAAGTTCATATTTTACTGAGTAGTAAACTGAAACCTACATCTAATCGGTCACTGCATATTTCTCTATTTTCGACACATGAACTGGAAAATAATTGAAAAGAATAATACTTTGACTCAAAGATAAATCAATCTCAAGGTTTTGGGTAAAAGAATTGTGTAAAGAGGACTGATGAAACGATCGCACATAGCAGTCAAAAGAAGACACCAACCATACTTCGAAAAAAGTCACAAAATTGGCAATATGAAGGCATTTTTTCAAAATTGCGTAAATGAGGTGAGTTTGTTAAATTTACCTCACCCACTAATGATAATTTTGAAAGAAGGGGTACTGATGTTTTGATGCAAGTTAAATTCCCTTTTTGGGAGAATTTTTCTATGAGTTTTAGTTTTTCTACCTACAAAGTGAACGGGCTATCAGAACTTGATAAAAACTTGCATATTTGACATTATTAAGCAATGTTTTTTTTGGCCTTATTTGAGTGACGGATTAGAAGTTGGTTTAAGTTTATTTGTTTTTGATTTTCATATCATAAGATGAATAAGCATTATAACTAATTTAGCTTGTTCAATGCTTACATTACAGGTTTTTACATTTATGCTGAAGCCAATGAGGGTGCCATAGGTGATAACGCCACTGTTCGTTCTCCATCATTTAATACAGGATACGGAAATAGTATTGAGTTTTGGTATCACACATTCTCATCGTCCTTGATAGACACGAAACCGGGTATTCTTCATGTAAGCATGATATATGAGCCTGTGTGTGACATTTCCAACAATTTCAAAAGTGCACCAAGCAAAGTCTCTAGCCAGCATGTGCACCTGCATAGTCTGACCATGGTCTTCTTTTTCTGCTTTGTAGAAAGATAGGTTTCAAAAGTTTCTTTAGAAAGTCAGGCAAACTTCTAATTATACTTTGAGTAAGTCAAGGTTGGTCAATGTTGGCCCTTCATGTACAGGTCAAATTGTTGGAAATGTTATGCACAGGCTCATATATATGACTGTATTGCATGTTTTTAATATGTCCCCGCTATGAAATAGTGATGTGCATATAAAGTTACCTCTGTCTTTGTATGAGTGTGTTTGTGTGTGTCACAGTGTCCCATTTTTGTCCAGAGCATAACTTCTACATTTATGGATGATTTTTATAAAAGTTTGTACAGTTGTTCCACTAGAGGAGGTAACTAGTCTCATGCAAAGCGTTTGTCTGGATATATCCAAGGTCAAGGTCAATATTATCTGAATATGAAAAAGTATATGTCACAGAAATTGTATAGAATACTAGAAATAGCCCCATAGATAATGTTTCAGTTCTGCATGACAAGTGTTAATTATACTTTCAATATTTTTTATCATACTTTAATTGGTTCAAAGGGAAAGATAAAGGGTTTTTTTTTTAAAAAAAAAGTGGTGTTAAGAGAAAAAGTCCTCACAATTATAACTAACAAAACTGTGTTCAATTTTGTGCTCATTTAAAATTGCTTGTTTTCAGTTTATACTTGAAGATGCAAGTACAGGCATCCAGACTATAATATGGTCAACCAATAAAACAGACCTGATGGACGCGTGGAGGGGATTGTGTTTTAACTTGCCGGGGGGTCAAACTCTCGTGGCTGTTTTCACCGCAGTAAGGGATGAAACAACGGTGTACGGGGTAGATTTTGCCATAGATGATGTGAAGTTTAATAATTATAGATGTTCTGGTAGGTATCGTTGCCTCCCATCCATGATAAGAAAATTTAGCAAACTGTTTTCAAATTAAACTTGGCTTTGCATGTGCACTTATGTGAAAAACAGGTATAAGTTGAAAACAGTTTGCTGTGTTTTGTTATCCTGAAAAAAAGGCTCTTTTTTTGTTGAGCCTGCTTGTGATGAGCAAGACTTTAGGTTACCGGGAACTATTACAATCTCCCACCATCTGTCACATTTTGTCTAGGGAATTAACGGTGAAGTAAACAAAGATAAGGGCAGCCTCTGATTGGTCCATAATGTTACGATCAAATGTGGTAATTTATGTTTTGAGATTAACATTATTTCTACAAGTTAGATGCAAAATGGAAGAGGTGAGAATCTATTCGGGTCATGACAGTCATTTTCTAGACATAGGGTATTTTCCGGAATCGACTGTGAAATTTGGTGCGTGGGAAGGGTAATCTTAAAAATGATGTCATTACTCATTGGTAAAAGGGTTCATGCCATATTTGAAATGGTCTATTTGGATGCGCAACAGATTTTTCTTTAATTCGATATAAGGCTTGACTTCCCGTGAAATTTTGAGATGAGCTATTCAGAATTTTGTTATAATGGTCAACAGGAAATGTAATAGTTCCCTGTAACCATAACAATCACTATTACAAGTGCATAAGTGTGTGTGTGACTCCATCCTGAATTGTCTGGTGCATATCTCCTACTTTTATGTTTGGATTTCAAAACAACTTACAGATGTCCAGATAAGGGTGGGTAAAAGCCGTACTTAAATTTTTATTTCCAAATGAAACTAATGAGACGATTCTAAGCTACCGATAATGAAAAAAGTAGATTTGTAAAACAAAATACCCCTTCCCTTTATTTGTAGACATGAACTTAGCCTAATTGTACTCCATTATGAGTAGATTTGAGCCAGTGTGTGACATTTCCAACAATTTGAAATGTTGATGAGGTGCAAACATTGAGCAGCGTAGACAGCCACATACTGTAAATATAAAGTTAACTGATGGACTATAGTTACTTTGAGACCTTATCTATCTACTAAATGCATAGTGAAGACTCTGGTCAGACTGTGCGGATGAAATAGTTGGAAATGTCCCACTTAATTTTCAAGAAATTTCTGATAGCTTCAATGTCAAGGTCCCAACTCAAACCTAATTTCACAGGCTCAGCAACTGATTGAATAGAGTTTTATGCCACTTTCAACATTTTTTCAGTTATATCGCAGCAGCTGGAGCACCTAACAATAGATTCCTGGTATTTCTCTCACCAGTACAATCATCACATCCTTTCCTTGCCTCCAGCTGCTAATCAACCCATTGATGAGAGACAAATAGTCAGAAAGAATCAGTGCCGCCGTTGGGGATCGAACCAGGGACCTCTTGAATGACAGTCTGTCTCGCTACCTCTGCGCTATGACGGCGGCTCTCAGCAGGCTCCCTAAGGGAAGCCTTATCAACCCACCTTCTATCTGCTATCATGTTCTATCAAACATGAAATTGTTTGAAATGACACATTCAGGATCAATTTATTATACCCTCAAAACACAGTTTGGTGGTTATAAAGAAGTCAGCTTGTCAGTTGGTTTGTCATCAGCTTTTCGTGCCACTTCTCAGCAACTAATGGGCAAATTTCATTCAGACCTTACAAATGTGATCAGTATCAAGCAGAGATGTGCACGCCCTATTTTGGCACGGTCTTTTGACCTTTGACAGAATAATGGCCCTTTGATGAAAATGTCATTTATTCTAGAAGCAATATTTAGATGTAAAAACAATATGTCTGGATAAGCAATATTAGCGGGGTATTTATCTGCTATGCAACAAGTCTAAATGTTTTTTTCAGAAACACCAAAGGAGACAACACCAACAACCCAGCCTACCACCTCAACAACTACAGGTAGGAAAAGTTTGTGTTATATAGAGAATATTAAATGATTAAATAAATATTAAAAAATAACATATGGGGTTTATTTTCTGTGAGGACTTTATATCTGCTAAATTTGTGTTCAAGGATACTGTCCAGGAATTTAAGATGCAGATGACGTAATCTTCAATTTGAAACAAATGCAATATTTTCTATTTGTTAAACAAGAATAGTATGTCATTTCTCAAAAAGAATCAAATTCTTTTTACCTGTTTGTGTAACAATCTTTCCACAAACAAATTTGTATTCACCAATTTCAATTAAGTTGAATAACAATGAGAAAAAAGAAAAAGTGTCTGTTTTAAGGAATTTCTCCCCTTTCCCCCATGTTTTCCTTTATATTTTGCAGTTTATTTTCAATTTTAGCAGGCAGTGGATTAACATCTACAAATTCTTTGGAATAAGTCTAAAATATTTTTCCTGTAGTACCCAGGCTGAACAATTTAAACTAGAAAATGACCTCATTTAGGCAGCTTATCCTGGATAATAGATCGAAAGAATTAAAAATATGCCTTCAAATTGAAACTATTTTCACTTGACTGATGCATATGCTTTTCTTGATGCACTGAAAAGATTGTCTTTACCCAACTTTGTTTGGGATTAAAATTTAAACAAATCACCTTGAAGTTTTATTTTTCCCTTTACCCAATGAACATGTTCAAATTCCAGATGATATATCTTCCACTAAATCTGATATTGTAAGTGAATTCAAAAAGACATCTAATGCTAAAACAATGCTTTACTAATTCTGTACACTCTTAAGGTGTACTGGAGCAGGGGGGAAATCACAATCATTATTTCAAAAGTTGTTGTTTTCATCAAAAATTTTTTTCAAAAGCTTTAGCCACCCCAATATAACTGAAGGGTTGTTAAAAATTGTCTAAAACCCCATTTGAAGTGACAACTTTTTTTTCGGAAAAAAAATGAATAAAAAAACATGAAAGAAACTACAGTTAGAAATATCATAAAATTAGAAGTTTAATGAATTAGGAATGATATTGAATTAGTGTATGGAGTGAGTTTTGAATAAAATGGAGGTAATACAATATTGCTAATTCTGTCTAAATTGGATGAAATTATCAATTTTCTTATTACCTCCCTTTAAAAAACTATCTACATACTTTCCTATTGAAAAGATTTGTGTGTCTTCTTAGACACTTCCAAATGAACATAAGTTAGAGGATGAATGATCAATTGATTTGAATTTGCAAAGCATTCTAAATGGTTCAGGGACATTTTTGAATGCTCAAGGGACCTTTCTGAATTGTCTGAGTGAGTGTTTTGATTAAATGAATGGAACATTGAGTGAGTGATTAATAATGGTTCAAAAGGAATGAATTTCCATTTCATGATGTTTCTAACTGTAACATGTGTCATAATGAAAGCAGTAGATGTATTCAACATTGCTCGTTTTAAGCCCGACAATGTATCTCACCAATGAATAATTACATATACCAAGGTCAAAGTCATCTGAAAAGGTCACTTGTAACGGTCATACTTGGAAACCTCAAATAACCTAACATTTTCAAATGACTTTTCAAGATATATTATAAGAATACTTATACTTTGCATGATGATGGATCACAAAGTGATAAACGACTAGGCAGGTAACAAGGTCAAAGGCACTTAATAACTTATTGGTCATCTTTATATTATATGGATAAACTGAAGGATAAACCAAAAAATTAGCTTTCACTTTGCTGACTTAACGTACATATATCCAAGAATTGCTTTTTATTAACTGAAACCACAAACAACAAATCAGAAATTTTCAATAGTCAATTTCCGTTGCTGTAAATTAATGGTATCTTTTTATGTACAACTGCCTTCCTGCTTAGCAATCAAGTTAGAGGTATTCTATGCTGTATAAGAAAGTTGCTTTTGTCATCCAAAAACATCGTTTTGCATCACTTTCTTCTGCTTTGGTTGAGGAGCTTTTGCTTTCAATTGCTGGTTCAATTAAAATCTATTAGAAAAACATTCATCCCATTCATTTTTCCTCAAAGTTAATATTCAAAGTGTTTTGTATTAATATTTTACCATATAGAATAGAATGAATCTTATTAAACTGTAATATTGTATGTTTTGTAATACAATCAATACATTCAATGTTGAATTTTTAAATATCGTACAGTTTCAAGCTGCTTTGGACTTAAGAATCCAATGTAATTTTGGAAAAATGAGATGATTAGTGTTTGAAATAGCTGTCTTTTATTCAGCAAGACAATACAATATTTTTTTATTGAAAATTGGGTTTAATCACTGTAGTATACCTTGGCTAATTTGACCCGAATTTGACCTCTGAGGAAAAAATACTTAAATAACAATTACCGATATTTTTCATCCATTAACAAAATATATATTACATTCAATACTGCTTGGTATTCATTCCTATGATTGCATTTCAAAGCTGAGTAGGAATTATTAGATTTTTATTCATCTAAATAGAAGGGGTCAAATTTGGGTCAGTGAAACCACGCTATTATTTTGTTTTATATTGAATTTCATTATGTTACAATTTTGTAACTGTCAATAATATTGCTAGTGAAGAATTTATTTCTTACCAAAAAATGCCATACTTTAACACTTATACCTAGTAATAATTCACCTTTGTCATGCTGAATAAAAATCTTTGCAAAATTGCAACAAAATCAAAGTGCTCAAAGCTCTTGATGCACTAAATGTAATTGGGTATTCATTTTGAAAATTAAATTGTCTCGCGTTTCCGGTTTCAAAAAAGGAAAAACAGGTGGTATTGACAAAGATCAGACTGCACATATGTGCAGGCTGATCTTTGTCTATAGCCAAGGCAGGAGTAATCAAGGTTCAGCATGACAAGAGTTAAATATTGTTGAGGTTCTCTAAAAACCTGTAACTACAGCTTATACCAAGTTGCAGTTTCGAGATTTTAGGAAAAAAACTACTGTATATTAAATTCTTGTTACAGAGTCGGTGACTGGTGAACCAGCGTGGTACTGTAATAATGGACAGAAACTCCCTGAGTCGTATCGCTGTGACGGCAGCACAGACTGTATTGACGGAAGTGATGAACGTGGTTGTTTCTACTAAAACATTGTACAATAAGGAGTTGAAAAAGTGTTGAAAATTATTTCAAACCTCATTCGAGTAGAGAAAAATTGTTTTATTGTTAGGCTCTTGCCAATGAAAGGTTTATTTTTGTGAGTGCCTTGAATACTGTTATTAAGTGATATTGTCAATCGATGTACAAGATATCTAGGAAAGAATAAGTGACCTAGGATACGGATAGTGAAGGGCTAACTAGACCTCTATAAAAAATTAATTTTGGAAAAGAAACGATTGGATAAAGCCAGGTCGACCAAAGATTGAGATTGCATTAGAAATAAAGTACTGTATACATTTATTAATGCGTTAAGGTAGCCTTTTGTGATTCAAAAATTGGAAAAGAAACCTACATCCTCTAAGCCTGTCTAGACCATGGGATTATATTATCTGGCTCTCAGAGAAAGTCCGCTTTAGATATGTCACATTTTATAAACTGTTATTTTTTTTACAGATGTTTGTATTCTTTCAACTTATATACTTATTTAGAAGTGTGAGATTTTTGGAATGTATCAAGAAATCAACAGACTTTCTAGGTTATATTAATTCACTTTTTAATTGCCTCATTCATATCTTTAACAGAGATAAACTAGGCAATCAATTCAAATGCAATATTTTTTAAACATATTATGCAAAACTGATCATTTGATAGATATGAATGACTGCTTAGGGTGCGACCGCAGTCATTATAATGTCGGTAGCACGCCCGACTTTAAATTGATTTCCCGAGATGGATAAGAGGCTATACATGCCTTTCCAACATATTTACTCCCGCCAATTGGTAGGTAATCGTAAACCTATCTAGAAGCATCTGGAGGCTTGAAACGGATGTTGTAAAACTGGTGGTAGAAATTCCAGGAGTCCATGACGAGATACCATGGCTGCATTTATATGACTAAAAACCTTTTAAAAGCGATCTAATTTCTAATTCAAACAAAATGACTTTAAGAAATAATGCCTGGGTTCAAAAAAGGTAATTTTGAGATTTTTGCTTTGTTAAACACAAGCCATGGCTAATATAAGATCAAATTTTAAAACTTATATAGGGATCGGATCGTATAGCTGATTAATTCATAGTTGAACAAAATATTTTTGCTTTCTTTCAATTGGTTAAGCGAAAACTTAGTTTGGAGACCCCTGTTGTTGTTTTTGAAAATTTCTGGAACTTCTGAAATGGACCATGATCCATATCTATTACAAACAGGATATTGAATGACTGGTCGTGAAAAACCGAATTTATTAATGTAGTCATCTAAGAAAACGGATAAAACGATGATGGGCTGAGTTTTGATTTGATTTTGATGACGAGTTTAATAATTTGGTATGTTATTAACACAAGTTTGATATTCTATTTATAATGTGACCCTGACTTTAATCATTATTATTAAATCTGTTGTTGGATTTATAAAATTGAAAAGTTAAACGTATGTAAACGATTCTGACACTAATGATTCAATCAAGATTCATTATATTAACATTTTGTAAATATCTTATAGGACATTTGTCACGCGGAATTTTGTAGTTTTGATATTGTATAGTAAAAAGGTTGTTGTTTTTAGAAAACAAGTCATTCCTTTTTATCTGCTACCTTACTGGCCCTAAACATTCCCTATTCCATTACCCTAAACTTCTATGATTTCTTTAATCAGTACATCGACTCAAGAAGCTGAATATCCCTGGCACAGTTCACATTGTTAACCAGTGACATCAGTTTTGTAATTATTCTAACGCTTCCCTGCAGAAAAATTGCTGAAAATGATGTCACTACTTTTAAAAGAAAGGGTAAACTGATTCACAAAATAAGTTTTGTACTTCATTATTATCTCATACTACCTGAGTAAGAACTGTCGAGGGTGATATATTGTAAAAAATCAATGTCATTTTTATACGCCCGAAGGGTCGTATTATGTTATCGTCTGCATTGTCCGTCTGTCTGTCCATTAGCAAATTCGTGTCCGGTCCATAACTTTAAAACTATAAGGCCTATAGTCTTGAAACCTCACAGGTGTATAGATCTCATAGCTAGGGTGTGCAGAGCGCAAGAACCACAACTCTACCATTTATAATTTTCGAGTTATTGCTCTTTGTTTGATTCAGTTTGCTTATTCGTGTCCGGTCCATAACTTTCAAAATACAAGGACTACGATGTTGAAACTTCACATGTATGTAGAACTCATAGCTAGGGTGTTTGATTATATTATCTCAATCTGATTGAATTTGTGAATATTTTAGTAGTACTCGGGTACATATGATTACTTGAAGAATAGTGATGATATCCATCAGTAATCCACAGTGCTTTAATTGCCTAAGAACACATTTTGCCAAAGACAAATAGGAAAACAAAACAAACCAAACACTACCATCATAATATATATACTATACTATAGTGTTTGCTAGAAAATACATCCTAAGGATCAATAAAAAGTTCAAAACATCACCCGTTTATTTCTAAGCTTCGATCGTAGAACGCCACGCCCAGCGTTGCTCTTGTTCCATCAGTTTACAATGTAAGAAAAAGTTTTCTTCTCCCAAACTCTACCTAATATTTCAACCAAACTTAACAGAATGAAAAATAATAGTTAGGTCAAACACTTTCAAAATCCTTCACAGATTTGAAATCCATGCTCTTCTCAACCTGTAAAGCCTAAAAAATGTCATATTTTGACCTGACGCCTCGCCAAATCAATGCTTCTCTTCCAAAGTTCTTCAAAATTATGGCTCTATCTTGAAAATTAGACCTACGTTGTAAGATACAGGAGTTTTCATAGATACAAAGCACAATAACATTCACTACCAAACCATTATAAAATGCTTAAACCAGCGATATTCTTCTAGAAAGAATCATCGGCCTTACTCTTTTTTCCAAATTATAGGCATGACATATAATTCCAAGACCATTTAGCAAAATAAACATAGTGTGCCAACTTGAATATTAACCATGTGTCGTGGAATATCGGATTTAACGAAAATAAAAAGATAAGGAAGGAATCTTCCCTTTTTAAACTCCGCAGTCGGGGATCGCACACAGCACTCATTCTTTTCGACTATTTGTCTCTAACCAATGGGTTGATAATCGTAGACCTATGTGAGATAGCAGCTGGAGGCTAGGAAACGATGTGGTGGTTGTACTGGTGAGAAAAATACCAGGAAACCATTGTTAGGTGCTCCAGCCTCAGCGATATAACTTAAAAATGTTGAAAGCTACATTAAACTCCATTCAATCAATCAATTGTTTCGTTGGGAGCGGAAGATTTTGTGGATTCTCGATGAAACAAAACCGAAACTTTGATAATGAATTGGCTTTTATGTCGACAAATATTGCTAGATCTAGTATAAAAGTCATCTTTGTATGCTATAAGGTTAAGTAATTATATTTATTGATATTATAGAAACACGAATTAAAATGATTTATTCTACAACTAAGGTTATCAACAAGTTTTTGTCTTCTAAAAACGAATAAGTGATATTAACAAGCATGGGCGACTTACAAAATTCAGCGAACTATGAGATTATTTAAAAACTAGGTCAAAGGTCATTATGTGGCGAGTTTGTTTACTTTGAAGGAGTCGCTTATACTACTTGTAATGATATTTGATAACTTAGCAAATCACAAATATTGAAATAATAAATCTGTGATCACAGGCGCTGATGAAGATTTGGGGTAATGTAGAGAGGTGGCTTGTATGCGTGTGGGCTATTTGTTTATAGATCCTGACGGTGATCATGAAAATTCGGCGATCATGAAAATTGTTTGTTTAAGGACCGTACCTTGTATACACTTGATGTTGTAAAGATGTTGTAAGTAATTGTGGACGACTGACGACGGACATTGGACGATCAAAATAGCTCACATTGAGCACTTCGTACTCAGGTTAGATAAAAAAAAAGAATAAAAGAAAAGAAAAAATGATTTATGTAGGTAGGTATTTTGTACCATAAATTGATTGTCAAGACATCGCCGTAGTTTAAATTCTATTATTACCTGCATTAATATCCGATAAAAGGATATATTTATTTTAAAGATGTCCAGCGATTTTGATTCTGATTTTGATTTTGATTAGGAAACCTCGGTAAACACTGTTAAAGTTCATTACTCTCGAAACGTTGTGGAACTATTACGGATCCACTACCTTAATTCTATGTTAGAAGGGGTGTGCCCGGGTGGAGCTCAAATATGACCCAGGGGTCTTGATATGAACAAACTTGGTAGAGGCTCACTAGATGCCAAATATGAAAGCTGTCTTGCCTCTGGTTTCAGAGAAGAATTTTTTTAAGATATTCGCTCTTTGATTCTATTATCAAAGGGATGCGCCCGAATGGCGCCCAAATGTGACCCCAGGGTCTTGATATGAACAAACTTGGTAGAGGCTCAATAGATGATGCTACATGCGAAATATGAAAGCTGTCTGCCTTCTGGTTTCAGAGAAGAAGATTTTTACAGATTTTCGATCATTGATTCTATGTCCAGAGGGATACGCCCGGATGGAGCCCAAATGTGACCCCAGGATTTTAATATGAACCAACTTGGTAGAGGCTCAACAGATGATGCTACATACCAAATTTTAAAGCTGTCTGCCTTCTGGTTTCGGGGAAGAAGATTTTTGAAGATTTTCCTTTTTTACCCCTTTTTTAACGATTAAGGGAGAGTTGAGGTTGGATTTTCGTTACTTTAACAAATTTGGTAGAGCTTAACCCAAGGAACATCCCAAGATGGCCCACCGGTTTAGGAGGAGAAGATGTTGTAAGTAATTGTGGACGACTGACGACGGACATTGGACGATCAAAATAGCTCACATTGAGCACTTCGTACTCCGGTTAGATAAAAAAAAAGAATAAAAGAAAAGACAAAATGATTTATGTAGGTAGGTATTTTGTACCATAAATTGATTGTCAAGACATCGCCGTAGTTTAAATTCTATTATTACCTGCATTAATATCCGATAAAAGGATATATTTATTTTAAAGATGTCCAGCGATTTTAATTCTCAAATGCGGTAAAGGAGGCCGGCGGCACAGCGCAGTTATTTGTGCATCGGTCTCCAAATCTTCAATAGTACGGTGTTACGGGTTCGATCCCCGTCGACGGCATCACTGTATCCCATCTACACCGGTAGCGTAATGTTTGTAAACGGAAACAATGGCGGAACCCATCGACTGACATTTGATAAAGCGCTTACATCAGGTACCCCTATGTCAATTCTGCGACTTAAAAAAATCAAGTACAATTGGAATCAATTACAATTGAAAGAAGGAAAAAATTGGGAAAGTCTGAACGAAAAACGTCCATAGATGACCGAGAAATTCACGATTTTGTCCCTCGAAATCATCGCATTTTGAACAAACCATGAAACTATTGTTATTTTCTCCATATTGTGACGCGATTTTTAAATAAATTCCAGCATTTTATTGCACAATGGATATTTGTAAGTGTCTCTCTAAAGTTACTTTGAAATTGGTGTCGTAATAAATGTAAACGAAGGCAAACAATTATGCCATGTGTAAATTACAGTGAACGGTTGGGAAACAGCAGATGGTCCGGTTGGGAAACAGTCTAGGGACTGACTGGGACCGGTTTGTAAACGGAAAACTTCACTTTAGATAGGCGACATTTCTGACCATGTCTACACAAGGATCATTTATGAAGTGGCGAAATAAGTAAGAATCTGCAGTTTAACAAATGATCTACCGTCGGTTGGTCGAGTTCGCTATGAAACATACAGAAAGGTGCTCCATTCGGAAAAAAAAAAGAACAGAAAAGCTGTCGAAAATACAGAAAAGTCCCCGATTTTTTTTTTCTTTAAAAACATGAATATTGAGTTTCGGGATCACCTGATAGTGTTTGGCTGGATTTTACCTACAATAATACGTTTTCCCGTGGTCATAAGATTATGCATTATTTTACTGAAATTCGATCAGGTGGTCCCAAAACTCATTAATGCATGTTATTTTCATTAAAAAAATGGAGGACTTGTATAGTCCGTTTGACTTCTATATGGACCAACATTTCGCCGAAAATCTCAGAATTGGATTAATGAAACGTATCTTTTTGTTGTCATATCATATTTTCCATCTAATACCATGACGAATCTTGTTTTTCAGAATTTTTGAATGTAAAATAATGATTTTGTCCGTCCGTCTGCATGTTAACTTCCAGCCTTTCATACCATCTTGTGACTGTATTAAACGGAACAGCGACTTGCCCAACCAAAATAGCTCTGATTTGCATAGGGGCCGAGTCAAAAGTTTATGATTTTAAGTGAGTCGTTTTGGCATAAATCGAGTATTTGTGTAAAATTAATTTTGTCGAAGATTTTTAATTTCTAGGGATATCAAATCTGAGTGTATTCTTTCTTTGTTTAAAAACCGTTTGACCAGATAAATGATAATTGTTGATGTCTATTCTGAGACGAACCCCATTTTCATATTTTTAGACCAATCAAAAAGCATTATCAAACGAATTCGTTGCGAATTCCACGAGGAAAACTGGATAAGCAGGCGAGTAATAACGGTACAAATCCCGTGATACTTAAGTTGAAGATGACATGGCCGTCGATATGCTAATTAGTATGTCCAAATAAGGAATAATGGAATTTCTTCTGTCAAATGTTTAGTATAAAACCACGTGTTTTTACGCTATGTTTTTATCTTGTTACTACTAAACAGCCTTCTTCACCCCTCGTGTTTAAGAGCGGAAAGTGCGAAAAAATTAACATTAACTAGATAGACAAAATCATTATTTTGAAATTATTTTATTTTCAAAAATTATTTTTTGGAATGGTATTAAGCTGAAATTTAGATTTTACCATATACAAATGCTCCTTTCAACCCCGATTTTATGCAATTGATGAAAAGGTCGGTCCATATAGAAGTCAAACGGACTATATGTAGTTTCGATGGCATTTCTGCACTTTTTTTAGATATGGAGTACATTTCTTTATGCAGAAAAGGTACTCCGAGTATCTTTCTGCGAACCTTTCTGCATATTTCATAGCAAACTCACTTTCGCTTCCCACTTTCGTTTTGCACTTACAAACACTTTGCTCGAATGTTTGAAGAAACCACTTGATTTGGAGCAGAGTGTGTTAGAGGCGTGAATAGCCCTCTCAAAGACGCGTTCCGTGCACTCATCTCATCAAAATCAATAGAGTATAAGCTGAGAAATTAAAGAAAACATACCTTGAAGCGGACGATTTTTCCGTGTGGACGCTTTCCAAAAGTCACGTGGGTTACCCACCGTGATTATGAACAACACTAAGTAAAATGTGCTTTAAGGGGGTTTGTGCTAAAGCCTGGCTAACTAGTGCCACCCGGGAGGGCTAAGGATAGATTCAAGCGAGAATCAATGCCATTGAAGTTGAAGGTCTACCAATTTTGGTTTTGAAAACATATGTCTAGTCGACACCCTTGACCACATATACATGTATGAGATACACGTATATCTTATACACGAGAGTAGCAGTATATAAGATGTATAGCAGAATTATGTCTTATTTATGTAACAATATTACATGTACATGTAATATAATAAAAACAAAAGGCATAAATTGGTGAAAATTAAGCTGGTAAGTTTAAAATATTTCAGTAATGCAGCCAGAGTTTTGAATCTGCACACTTCCAAGTTTATATGTTAATATAAAGTAAGCCCATATATAAAATCGTGTTTTCGCTATTAGTTTTTGTCGCGAGTAACCAAACGCTTGCAAAAAAACTAACAAATAATGCATTTCCTATAAATAATGTAAGTTCCAAACCGGACCTACCCTCGTTTCCCAACCGGTCATCGATAAATTTTAGGCGGTTTCCTAACCGTACACTCCGACAGTAGGGTGGTTCAAATAATCGAACGGTTACAAGCAATATAAGAATGTTCCAAGCTTACAATTTGCACAGATGTGTTCAAAAATGAACAGTGATTTCGTAAGGTTATTATTATTTTTCAAGAACAGGTGAAAGTATGAGAAAACTGTCGTTTTTTAACGTAATGTTGACAAGTCGATCATTTCGAGAACTAAAATCGTTGTTAACTCAGCCATCTGTGGATGTTTTTCGCCGCGATTTTCAGTACATTGTTGTTTGTACGTGTGTAATCGATTTCAATTTTACTTGATATTTTTAAACTTGAAGAAAAGACAAAAACGTACCTTATTTAAGCACTGCGTCCAGTTCGAATCGATGGGTTCCGCCATTGTTTCCGTTTACAAACATTACGCTACCGGTGTAGATGGGATACAGTGGGCATGCATTCTTTCCGGCATTTGTCTTCTGCCAGTGGGTGAATAATTGTAAACCTAAGAGGGTAACAGCTGGAGGCTAGGTAAGGATTTGGGCTAATAATAGACCTAGTTCTAGAAATACCAGAAATCCATAATTAGGCGCTGTGGTCCACATGCGATTGTTTCACAACCCAAGTTTCTTTTTGTATGTTATTGAATAAGACGTATTTTATATTTACCTATATGACAGGGATCAACTAAATTAAACAGTATGTTTCTTGTAAAGTAGTCTTCCAAATATCCATTCTTTTATTTTATAATGTGATATTTGAGAACAAATCGTAGACATGAAAAAAGAAATCTGAATTGACAGTTTGAATTGCCGATATTTAATTGAGACGCTTTCCGTTATTTTCCGTTTGATTTCTCTTTTCACAACGAATTCGAGGTATCACTCTAGAATGCTATCAGAAACATTCACCGTCAGTACTTTCAGTGCTTTGATTGTTTACCTAAAAGAGGCCTAATCCAATAGGTCTCTCGTGATTTGCCGCGTTTGTTTGTCGGACCAGTTAGTGTTTGCTTCAGTACAACACAGGATCTAACATAGTTGAATGCGTGGCCGTTAAAATGTTCTGCAAAAGGGGTCAATCAAACCGAATCCCTTTCGCTTTGACATACCAGCAAGGCTCGCTGAAAAACTGTTTATAAATCCTATAGACTCGCTAAAAAGCAGCCTTTCACATACCTACCCTGACGTTATGTCTTAAATCGTGTTCAGCCATAAGAGAACGATTTCCTTGTCTTTCACATGTGTAAGATCACATTCTAAAAGACGTAAAATATGACTTTATCGCTGACGCACGTTAATATGCAGGCCCTATTCTTTATCAATTTTCCAGCAAAATGTTGGGGTTTTATACCTACAAAACTGGTGTTTATGTGAGAAAGAGAAAGTGTTACTCGATTTTGTTTGAGGAATTAATGTGACCTTGGCCTCGTCTAGAATAGATAAGTAATTCAGCTCGCCAAAGCTCGCTTAACCCTTTGCTTTTTAATCCCTGCTTTTTACGTGTCTGTGATTTTATGATTGAGAAAACATTGTGAAAAAAAGAAGAAATTGCTTCTGACAAGCAATTTCTTCCTTTTCCACACTTTTTTCTACCCTACTGAATCTTTATTTTTCAAATTAAATCCACTTTTAATTTTCGTCCGCAAAACCCTTGGATTTGGACAGGTCCAAAAATTTGTAAAACAGGAAAGGGTCAATAACATTTCTACTCTATACTCGTTTACTTAGATCAGCTTGTCTCAGACAAAATATCGTGACAGCTCCAGTGTGTCCTGAAGAATTTAAAGCCTTATGGTCACAGGTGTAATGCTATCCTATACCACCCAATGCTTCCCTCGTATACTAAACTTAAAATTATACTACTAGGTTTACGGGTGACCCAGATCCGACCACCTAAGCTCATTTAGCAAAAATCTTTCATTTCATGAAGAATTCAAAATCGTATTCATTGACATTTTAATTCACAATTATCAGCAAAATGGGTATTTAAGTAAATGGGTCCCTTATCGTTTATCCCGTTTAAACCATTTTGCCAACAGAACCATTTACTTAAAAACCCATTTTGCTGATAAGGCAACGTGACCTAGGGGCAAGTCCATCGTTTTGAACTGCCCTACCTCCGACAACCATATTCTGTTATACTTCATCTCACACTACAGCAAATTTTAAAGGATATTCATGAATACTGTTGACTAAACCACGGACCCTAAATATATTGAGATTCCCTGGCTAAACAGACACAGAAAAAACAACATTATTTTTTTGTTGGATGTGTTTTGTGAGTAAAATCAATGATATGTACTGAATCAATTTTGGCATAAGAAAAAAAATAGGTAATAATAAATGGACCATCATATTAAAATATGTTATCTAACGCTCTTGACTAAATTATACAAAGTTTTCTTGCACTAGGTGTACTAGTATTATGGTCGTAAATAAATTCCCATGGCTACTCGCATGCTGAATTTAATTCTAGATAGATTGTTAGCCCAAACAAAAACTATGACGGAAGCCTCGCAGGACATGAACAGAACTAGAGCACCCCCTGAGTGCAATCAGTATACTGAACTACATTGAAGTATGAAATTCGACTAAATTCTTGTTGACTCTCCTTGCTCACCAAACTTTATAAATTCACAGCTTTAAAAGGATGGGGTGATTGGCATGTTTACTGGTCGGAGACCAATTCTCGCCACGTACAAGTTCTCGCAAACTGACCCTTTTCTCAGTAAAGACGCAGTATTCATTTAAAACAAGATGTTTTCTGAAAAGAAGAGATTGTTGTCTACATAACTTGTAATTTAGAATGCCGGGTTTCCTTTCCGTCTTTACTGAGAACCAGGGTGGTTGGCGAGAACTGATGCTTGGCGAGAATTGGTCTCCGGCCACTAGTGTTAATAACCGTCCATTGACAATGAACTGAATGGGTACCAGTCAATTCATTCTTCAGTAAACATCGTTCCCTTCAAAAATTCAACTCGTTCCCCAATCAGGCAGTCAGTTTTCCTCAGCCAATTCTTTCCCGCAAAAATTATCGTATTTTCAAGAAGTACAGTATTTCAACGGATTTTTTTCTTTTAAAATTGTTTTTGTTCTTACAAATTGTTGAAAGCATGTCATAAATTCTCAAAATATAACTTTTCGGTTTATCATAAAAAAAGGGTTTACCTTCCAGTAGAATGACGACGAATGGCGTTTTGTTATTACCCCAGTCTAAAATAACATAAATGCTTCCAGACTATCTACTGGTACCTGACATTTTTCGCACGCAGAGGTAACTTTTGACCTTACGTTGGGTACCAGCGTAATCTAAACAAATCCCGATCGAAGTTCCAGATTTTTGGAATGTAAAAGTCAAAATACGGTACTTTATTGCAAAACAGAATACATTTTTAGTCTAAATATATATCAAAAAGCAAATCTGATCGATCGACAAAGCATTAAAATACCGAATTAGATTGTCATTCTCCTAAAAACTGTTGAAATATTTTTCCTGATTTTCTGCAAAAATTGAAAATGGCTGTCAGTTAATTGTGAAAAGTCATTGTATTTTTTTAAGTTTCTATTTTATATATAGAAATTACTAATGCACATGCTTTCATGTGCATACCAGACTCAAGAGTGTCATGTTGAGTGAAGGGGTAGGTAAATGATTATTGTTGACATTTTAATGCATTTTCCTTGAAACATTCTAGATCTGCTGTAGGATTAATAAGGTGTTGCTCTTCCAATCAAAATGTCTTTAGTCCAATTACCATTTGGAACATCATTTGGAGCAATTTCCGTAAACTGCAACAGACCTCGGATGTATGTAAGGTGGGTAGGCATGTAACAAAATCGTGCATTTTGTTAGGGGAAAAAGTGTAAGAAAATCTGGCACTGTAGATTTATATCTTTTACAGTAAATAACGGCTGAAAATCTTGATTTTTGAGAATGAAGAATCTTTCTCAAAATTTAAGATTTTTTCAGCCGTTTTTTAAGAATCTTAAGATATTTATATTAAGATACAATGGTTTCACGTCAGTGACTAAAACGAGTAGCGTTGGCAACATCAAATGTTTTCACTCAAAGTTTTGAGGGCTAATGCCACATCAACTGACGTCATATTGAAAAAAATGAGGCCAAATTTTGGAGCCAACCTTGGAGCCATTTTTCTTCTAAAAAACTGTGCTTGATAAAATCTTTTGTTCTATTATATATCCCATCGTCCAGGGGGACGTATTTAAAGGTCAATTAACTTTTAATTGACAGTTAATTTATGTGAGCCATCACAGAAGTGTTATGGATAGCCAAGAGGTTACTAGTTGACACACGTATACCTTTTACCTCGATTAATTGAGAGTCACTTGTGAACGTGTCTACACAATATCCTCTCAGCCTATGCCAAAATCAATAATCACTGATGGGTCAAATTTCAGATTTATTTTCGCCAGTCATTTCGCCAATTTCATTTTTTTAACGCCAAATTTATTTGGCGTTTCAAATTTGGCTACAATGGCGACCCCCAGCAAAGGCCCAGGTATAGAGATTCCTTGGGACATTCCCCCCGGTATTTAGCAAAGTCTGTTAATATATTATTAATATCGTTACAAGTTCTTACCTACAACACAATATTTCATATTTTTCCAGGAGCTGATTGCTGGAACCTTGTTTCCTGATGAACCAGACACAGTCCTAGTAGACACAATGTCAACCATCAAAAAGCATCTAATATCAGACTCAAAGCATGTTCTACCGACATACAAAAAACTACCTCCCATCCAGTCTCCTCCACCGCCTTACTCTGGTCTCACCATCACTAAACTTAACAATTCAAAGTTGGATTCTGGTCAGACAGATGACACAGTTCCACAGATTACATCAACAACCAACCAGAAAGTTGTGTTGGAAAACAAGACAGTGATACAACAGAATGGGGATGACTCTAGTGGGGTTACATTGATTGGTTATAAATCACTAGATGGACAGAAAAAGGCCTATGTACCACCAGGTTAGTGCATATTTACATGGGTCAATTACACTTAGTCCTCACTCCTCAGCCCTGTAAAATTTAGGGAAGTCTATGCATGATTTCCTAATGAAATTGGATGTCAGAGTGCCACTGTAGAATAACAAAATTTGAATGCAATTACAGTGACATAAAATGATTATAAAATATAATATACAAATGTCAGAAGTGCTCTAGGGATACTGGTTTCCCGTCTGGCGTCTGTCTGTCTGAGTATCAGTCGGTCTGTCCGTTAACTTTTGACTCTTAATGCTCTAGAGTCCACAGTTTTTATCCGATAGTCTTCAAACTTTGTCAGAATGATGGGCCCATCACGAGGATTGTTCCTTTGAAAATGGGTAAGGGAAAAGAGTCCAAATGAAAATTAATGAAAGATTTAATTAGAAAATCCTTGTTAGAGTCCACAGTTTTCATCCATTTTTCTTCAAGCTTGGTCAGAATGATTGTACTTTCACACTGATAGGAAACATGATTGTCCTTGTGATAGTACAATTTTTCTGTGCAAGTTTGATGACAATCAGATGAAAACTGTGGATTTCAGAGCATTATCAAGGATTTTCCAATAAAATTTTATTTAGGCTCCTTTTCCCATGACGCTTGACCCACTTGTGTAAGGAACAATCCTTGAGATGAGATGAACTTGTTGGCTGGTAGAAAAGCTCATGTCAGACAAGTCAGGCATGGGAATTCCACACCCCTGTCTTATATCTATTTCTGTTTATCTATTTGAAGGATCAGAGTTGCCTCCCTGTAGGATTTGTGGTGAAAAAGCATCCGGCCTACATTATGGTGTCAACACTTGTGAGGCATGCAAGGTAATAAAACTTAAAACTTATATTTTCAACACTCGGGCATAGAAATAATTAAGACCACTACGTACGCAAAACAGACCAAGGTTTAACGTCAACTTTCAGCAAGAAAAGCCTTTCTTATGTAAATGCAGGAAAAAATGACAATAAAATGTTTTTACTCTGACAGTTATTTGTAATCTATCTTAAAACATGCGCTGTGGGATTACTCTATATGCAATACATGTATTGAGCAAATTATGATGTATTTTGTAAAATGTTTGTTCAATTAAGTTAGCATCTTTAAAAGTAAAGATCACTCATTTAAAAGTTCAAGTTATACCAAGAATTTAGAACCAATTATATATCACATGTAAAGGGACCATCTCGGAACTCTGCACAATTTGTGCAGTCTGACCTTGGTTGGTACTATTATCTCTTCAAAGATGGTCAGCCTTTTTGCGCAACAGTGACATATACATTACAGGCTTTCTTTAGACGTACATTGAAGAAGAGCAGTGTAGATTTCCACTGTATGTGTAGTGCAGCTGACAGAAAACGTAACCTTGAGGATCCGCCCCGTAAAACAAGCTGTCCAAAATGTCGTTATGATGGCTGTATTAAGGAAGGAATGTCTAAAGATGGTAATAGAATCAAAGTTTTAGAGAATTGGGAGCAATGAAATCTACATCTTTTATATTTTCTTCAAAAATTTTAGCTGTGGGTATTTATTGGAATCAACTTGATGGTACATGCTTTTGATACAAAATTGTATATTTGAGAGAGAAATCATTCCCTTTTGTTGAAGTTGGGACAAGGCCATAGACCTCATTCTAGCCTATTAATCCTGAATATTCAAAGCTAGGATAAATTCATATGAGGAGCATTTTAGTGTTGCCTCCATAAAGTAAGCTAGCTATAGTGGTAATATTTATATAGTCATGTAAACTGAGTTTATCAAATGATAATCTACTGTTATTTCTCCATAATACACCAAAATACATTTAAGAAAGCAATGTATTTTCTTCAATTCCCAAAGTATCCTTAAAACCAAAGATTAGTAATTTATGAAGAAAAAGATAATGAGTGAAAGTTATCTTTTGTTTATCCTTAATGATTTACAGCTTTCATGATATGTTTCATATCTTAATGACAGGGCCATTTTATTTAAGATAAACTAAAATCTTTTGCAATGAATAGACTAGTCTAGAATTTTTTTCATTGAATTAAAATTAAGTTGTTTTTTTCTACTTTCATTTTGTTTAAATTGACAGCCATAAAGATAGGACGATATACCATAAACAGGAAGAGACAAAATGACCGTGAAGTGAACTTGTTGAAGGAACAAGGTGGCGTTGTGGGGCATAGGATCAGTGAGGGAAGTCCTAAAAGTAGTTCAAGTTCAGCAGACTCCCCAGCTAGTACAGGTATACCAAATTTCTCTCTATAAATGAGGCAATTGCCATGGGAACCCTTGTCTATTCTATAGAAAAGACCTCGGGAATAATACGGGTGCAGCCATTTCACATGTGACTTTTATTAGCTCACCTGAGCACGAAGTGCTCAAGGTGAGCTTTTGTGGTCGAGTGATGTCCGTCGTCCGTCGTCAGTCGTCCGTCGTGCGTCGTCAACATTTACCTTGTAGACACTCTAGAGGCCACATTTTTTGCCCGATCAACCTGAAATTTGGTCAGAATGATTGTCTTGATGAAATCTCGGACAAGTTTGAAATTGGGTCAAGAGGGGTCAAAAATGGGGTCGCGGGGTCAAATTTTAGAAAAACCTTGTAGACACTCTAGAGGCCATATTTATTGCCCAATCATCCTGGAATTTGGTCAGAATGATTGTCTTGATACAATCTCGGACAAGTTTGAAATTTTGTCAATTGGGGTCAAAAATGAGGTCACAGGGTCAAATCTTAGAAAAACCTTGTAGACACTCTAGAAGCCATATTTTTGGCCCAATCAATCTAAAATTTGGTCAGAATGATTGTCTTGTTGAAATCTCGGACAAGTTTCAAATTGGGTCAAGTGGGGTCAAGAATGAGGTCACAGGGTCAAATCTTAGAAAAACCTTGTAGACACTCTAGAGGCCATATCTATTGCCCAATCAACCTGGAATTTGGTCAGAATGATCATCTTGATGAAATCTTGGACAAGTTTGAAATCGGGTCAATTGGGGTCAAAAATGAGGTCACAGGGTCAAATCTTAGAAAAACCTTGTAGACACTCTAGAAGCCATATTTATTGCCCAATCAACCTGAAATTTGGTCAGAATGATTGTCTTGATGAAATCTCGGACAAGTTCGAAATTGGGTCTAGTGGGGTCAAAAATGGGGTCACAGGGTCAAATTTTAGAAAAACCTTGTAGACACTCTAGAGGCCATATTTATTGCCCAATCAACCTGAAATTTGGTCAGAATGATTGTCTTGATAAAATCTCGGACAAGTTCGGAATTGGGTCAAGTGGGGTCAAAAATGAGGTCACAGGGTCAAATCTTAGAAAAACCTTGTAGACACTCTAGAAGCCATATTTTTCGTCCAATCAACCTGACATTTGGTCAGAATGATTGTCTTGATGAAATCTCGGACAAGTTCGAAATTGGGTCAAGTGGGGTCAAAAATGAGGTCACAGGGTCAATTCTTAGAAAAACCTTGTAGACACTTTGGAAGCCATATTTATTGCCCAATCAACCTGACATTTGGTCAGAATGATTGTCTTCATGAAATCTCAGACAAGTTCGAAATTGGGTCAATTGGGGTCAAAAGTGAGGTCACAGGGTCAAATTTTAGAAAAACCTTGTAGACACTCTAGAAGCCATATTTTTTGCCCAATCAACCTGAAATTTGGACAGAATGATTGTCTTGACAAGTTCGAAATTAGGTCAAGTGGGGTCAAAAATAGGGTCACAGGGTCAAATCTTAGAAAAACCTTTTAGACACTCTAGAAGCCACATTTTTGGCCCAATCAATCTAAAATTTGGTCAGAATGATTGTCTTGATGAAATCTCGGACAAGTTCGGAATTGGGTCAAGTGGGGTCAAAAATGAGGTCACAGGGTCAAATCTTAGAAAAACCTTGTAGACACTTTGGAAGCCATATTTATTGCCCAATCAACCTGAAATTTAGTCAGAATGATTGTCTTCATGAAATCTCAGACAAGTTCGAAATTGGGTCAAGTGGGGTCAAAAATGAGATCACGGGGTCAAATCTTAGAAAAACCTTGTAGACACTCTGGAAGCCATATTTTTTGCCCAATCAACCTGAAATTTTGTCAGAATGATTGTCTTGATGAAATTTCAGACAAGTTTGGAATCGGGTCAATTGGGGTCAAAAATGAGGTCACAGGGTCAAATCTTAGAAAAAACCTTGTAGACACTCTAGAAGCCATATTTATTGCCCAATCAACCTGAAATTTGGTCAGAATGATTATCTTGATGAAATCTTGGACAAGTTTGAAATTGGGTCAGGTGTGGTCAAAAATGAGGTCACGGGGTCAAATATTAGAAAAAACTTGTAGAGACTCTAGAAGCCATATTTTTTGCCTGATCAACCTAAAAATTGCTTAGAAAGATCATCTTGATGAAATCTCTGACAAGTTTGAAATTGGAACAAATGCAGTCAAAAAATAGGTCATGATATCAAATCTTAGAAAAACCTTGTAAGCAGTGTAGAGGCATCATTTCTTGCCCAATCGACCTGAAATTTGGTCAAAATTCTTCATCCTTTCTAAACCTACTTTAAACAATTTTTGACAGTTCATTCAGGTGAGCGATTCAGTGCCACTATGGCCCTCTTGTATCGATGGCTCGGTGCAAACAGTTGTAACTGCCAATATGTTTATGGGCAGTTACAACTGTTTCATGCTGAGCCATCGATATGATGTCAGAAACATCAACGTCAGAAACTGTCCCTCTAAGGATGATTTTGCCTAAATCTAAATCAACGAAAGAATAAAAGAAGGTATATCTTAATTTGATAACAAAACACAGTGTTTTACTGCATTTTGTAATCAAATTATGATATGCCAAAAAGATCTGCTCAGGCGATTGCAAAGAATTCACTAAATGTGATTTTCTTAAAGCGCATTAAATAACCGAAGTACCACAAGAAGCCAAACTCCCTAAAAAATGAACCAAAATTACAACACTAGTACTTTAAGTTTAGCAGACTCACCAGCTAGTACAGGTATAAAATTTGCATGTCTGTAAAACTGAGGGTTGTCCAAAATGGACTCCTTCAATTGCAAACTCCTCTTTCTGTTGCAAAGTAGGGATGTTAGGTAGGTACTGTTGTTCACCAGAACCTTCTGCTAGTACATTTCCAAGTATAATCTTCATGTCTGTATAACAGAGGGTCAATAAAAAAATAGTTCAAGCTCAGTAGTTTCCCCAGCTAGTAACTGTACTAGCTGGGGAATCTGATGAACTTGAACTGCTTTTGGTAGGTTCATATCAAATGGAATAAAATAAGGATTGATTTAATTCTTAATTTTGTACTTTCAGTCAGTTTCATAAAGTAGCTGCAATAAACACTCGTTAATATAACTCAATTTAAGGTAAAACTAGGCTGTTAGCTGACCTCTGTCTATACCTCCTGCCCAGACAAGAATACTTTGTGTTCAGTATGACAAGGGTTAAGAAGAGCTACAGTTAGAGGGCATTTTTATACCTCATCATCTACTTAGTAGAGGGGGTATATTTTTTCACGATATCTGTCTGTCTGACCATCTTTTCCTATGTACGCCCATCTGTCTATTCATAAAACTTTATTGTTTCCTGGCTCTAACTCAAGAACGAAGTTACCTTGAATTATGAGAATTCATACAATTGTTGCCCCTGACCTAAGGAAATATTCTCTATTGCTTTTGGGTCAAAAAGTCAAAAGTCAAGGTGGCAATTGAACTGTTTCTGAAAACTGTTTCCGGAACTGGATTGAATCTAGATTGGATTTTATATTGAAAAAATTGCATGATTCTTGCAAAAATCCTTTATTGTTATACCCCCACAACGAAGTTATGGGGGAGTATACTGGAATCAGGTTGTCCGTCCGTCCGTCTGTCCGTCCGTCCGTCCGTAGACATAATTTTGTGTCCTCTTCTCCTCCCACAGTTTTGGACCAATTTTGCTGAAATTTTATCAGGTTGTTTCCTATCATATGAAGTTGTGCACCTGCAATTTTCATCCAGATCCGGTCATTAGTTAGAGAGTTATGCCACTTTGAACTTTTTAAGGAGGGGGTACATTTTTCTTATTTTGTGTCCTCTTCTCCTCCCACAGTTTGGGACCAATTTTGCTGAAATTTTATCAGGTTGTTTTCTATCATATGAAGTTGTGCACCTGCAATTTTCATCCTGATCCAGTCATTAGTTTCAGAGTTATGCCACTTTGAACTTTTTATGGAAAGGGGGGGGGGGAGTAGTCAAAATCTAAAATTGCAAAACTCAGTATCCATAAGGGGAGTTACCAAATTGGGTAATTAATCCTATCATATGAAGTTGTGAACCTGCATTTTCATTGTTTTGGGGTCACATAGGTCAAAGGTCAAGGTCACAGTAAATTTTTGTTCAATTTTCGTTTCCGGATTCTAAATCAAGAACCAAGCGAACTAGAATCATGAAACTATGCAAATGTTACTTATGACTCAAGGAAGTGTCCTATTGTTTTTAGGTCACATAAGTCAAAGGTCAAGGTCACATTAAATTTTTGTTCAGTTTTCGTTTCCAGACTCTAATTCAAGAACCAAGGGATCTAGAATCTTGAAACTTCATGCAATTGCTTTATATGACCTCAATATTTGTTACAAACACATCTTACACTTAAAGCACTTACATTTTGACAAAGTGCTGGTGGGGGGTATAAGTCCACTCTGCGACAGTTCTAGTTTGTAATTTAAATGGCCTCAAGTGACTATTTAAGTGAGGACCGAAATGTAGTGTTTCATTGAGACATGTAGATTTTTATACCCACTTGTCGATAAGAAGGGAGGAGGGGGGAGGCATATTGTTTTACAGAACTTGTGAGTCCATCTTTCTATCCTAATATGTGAAGACTGATCTTTGTCTATATCTTCAGGAATATTCTAGGTCTAAGCATGGAAAGGGTTATGATTAACAAGTCATGAAGCAGTCAAATATACAAGGCAGCTTTATAACAATGTAACCACTTAAATTGAGTTATATGTTGTGAATTGTGGTTACACTTAAGACAAGTGGCTTTTTGCATTTATTGTATATTAGCTTAAAACATTTTAATTTGTTGTCCTTATTTAGAAATAAAGAAAAACAAGCCTTTACCCTTATCTTTTATTTTTGTTGCAAACAAAATGTCTATTTTTGGGACATTCAACCAGTCTGGCTAAAGGTTATCCTAAAATGATTAAGTGGAAAGTAGGTAGATAAGGTTGAGATCAGGGCTTGAGGTTATTAAACTTTTTTTCAGGCTCAACTGAGAATTTTCTCAAATCTTAAATTAAAATAATTGTATGAAAACACAAGATAATATTAATAAGCTGTTATATTAATAAGCTGTTATAAAAACAGCTTATCAATATTATCTTTTATTTGAATTAATTAAAATGAGTATTAATACAGAATTACTGCTTTAATCTCAAATTGAGTTGAGAATGAGAAAAGTTTTATAACCTTGGGCCCTGACTGCACATTTGTGTTTGCTAATTTTAGTCTAAACTCTGCCAAAGCTTTGTAGACATTAGGGCCTGTGGTTATTAAAGTTTTTTTCTTATCAATTTAAAATCATTCACAAATTTCAACTTGAGATGAAATCTAATTTTATGGTAATACTATTATAGATATATGAAAATAGAAAATATTTTTTTTTTAATATTATCTTTTATGTTCATACGTATATTTAATTTCAAATTATAGAAAAATTTCCAGTGATTATTAAAAACATGATAAACAGAGTTAAAAAATAAAATGTCTTTTCAAGTGAGAAGGTTACAAGCACTTGTGGTTTTCATTAAAAATAACAACAGACACAATTTGATGGGTCGAACATATAAGGGTACAAATAAGCAGAAAATATGGTATAGGTCAAACTTTGTTTCGAGAGCATTTATTTTTGAGTTTTGTTTGATATACAATTGTTTACTAAACATCACCTGTGGAAATTGTAGCAGTTGCTTGAAATACCCTTGTTGAAATAAATCATTTATCTTTTCATCATAGAATCACAGAATTGTTGATTTTGTTTCAGTAAGTCAAAAGGTTTTCTCACCTGAAGTTATGTCCCCTGACACAACCACCAAGCCAGAAGGGGAGGAGTCAAATCAGGGCGTGGCTAACAAGAGAATGAAGACCAATGATGGACAAGCATTGGCTAAAGGATTATTTGAGTCTCTGACCAACAGTCTCTTTCAAAGTCTTATGCAGAATCAAGACAGTCCAGTGTTAAAGGGAGGTAATTCAGGATCAACTGAGGGACTCACCCCCCTGGAAAAGTTGTACATGGAACCCTTTGAAGCCAAAAATAGTAACGGACAATATAAAACAACCATTCAAGTTGGTAAGGATTCACAGAATGTTGTGCCTGTAACAGGTTCTCAAGTACAACAGATTCAAAAAGGTGGTCAATTTATACAGCCTGTGAACACTTCCACAACCCTGCCAAAACAAGTTCTCATAACACAGTCAAATCATGGACAAAACATGATCAATTCTGGTCAAGGACAGTTAAGTCATGGACAAAACATGGTTTTTCAAGGGCAGACACTGTCAAATAATGGACAAAACATTGTCATCTCTGGTCAAACACTGTCAAATAATGGACAAAACATGGTTATTCATGGACAAACACTGTCAAATCCTGGACAAAACATGGTCATCTCTGGTCAATTATTGTCAAACAATGGACAAAGCATGGCTGTGCCAGGTCAGAATCTTTTTGTGGGTGACGTTACTGGTTCAAACATAAACCCTAGTGTCAGTGGAACAAACTCACAGGAAAAGTCTCTAATTGAAAGTCTGTTTGAGGCAAATGGTACAGTGCCTGTCCAAAATGAGAACAGCATGATGGAGAATTTATTCCGAGATCCAGGATTTATTCAGACACATGCAGTGAAAGGAACACAGCCAAACAGTGCCCCATCAATTTCTGATCATCAAACACAATCACAAGTCAACTCTATCCCTGCCTCTCATACACAGCCTCAACAATCTGTCTATCCCGATAAACACATCTCTAATTTATCTACTACAGACGAAACCTTGAACCAAATTCTTGCAGATGAGGGACTGTTAAAAAGTATGGAAGATTTCTCTGAAGTTAATGAAAATTCATTAGGATCATTTGCTGACAGTTTTAATCTCAGCGATGAAGTGATTGCATCTAAATTAAAAAGCATGGAAGCTCATACAATGGAAAATGATTCTTTTATAGCTACAAAACTTAAAAGTATGGAGGATCAAGACTTTGATGAAGGGGATCTAGGTTTGGTAAATGGAAATTTGACGGAAAATGAATCTGATCTAATTGTGACAAAGTTAGAGAGTATGTCTAAACAGCTGAATGAGGACCTAAGGGAGGAGGGTTTACAAAATGAGGAATGTCCTGTTATGACGGGGAGTGAATTGACGGAGTTTGAGATGTATCAGCCCCAAATAGGGGCTCCGTCTCAGAATGTTGACCCAGAACACACGGACGAGTTGAAGGAAATCTGTACGACCATGATAGACACTGCTCTTGCATCATATGTTTGTCCACTGAAACTGTCCTGTGAGGAGATAAAGGAAAGACACAAAAAGTATCTGGTAAGCTGTGTGAATATATGTCTGCTCAATGAATATTTTCTTTTAGGTCCATTTGATAATTGAAAACAGTAGATTATCATTTAACCCTTTCCTGTTTTTCAAAATTTGAGACCTGTCCAAATTCAAAGGTTTTGCAGACGAAAATTTAAAGTGGATTAAATTTAAAAAATAACCATTCAGTAGGGTAGAAAATAGTGTGGAAAAAGAAGAAATTGCTTGCCAGGAGCAATTTCTTCTTTTTTCACAATGTTTTCCCAATCATAAAATCACAGGCACGTAAAAAGCAGGGATAAAACAGCAAAGGGTTAATTAACTCACAGCCAAACGACTGAAATTACAATAAACATGTATACCCAGCTTTCATTCATTTCACTCTTTGTAATGTGAATAAAGTTGAGCCAAAATTGCGTCTTGACATTGCATAGCAATAACATGAAAAATGAGGCACTTTAAGACTTTGTCCTAAAATTTACACATTTTGTCTTATTTTTGCATTCACGAAATTGTAAAAAAAATGTTTGTTTTTGTAATAAGATAATTTGAAATTTCATTTTGTAAACAATATAAGCTATATTTTCTCAATTTGCAGAGAGACGATTGACTTTTCTCTCAATTAAATATAAATCAATCTTAAACTTAAAACAAATGATTATCCTCTACAAAACTGGCAAACTTCAATTCAAATTTAGTAAAGGCTACAAAATGCAATCTTTGTATAACGTCAATGGATTCCATTAGATTAATTTGAGTACAGACAAATTTTGTCAGAATAGAACAATTCTTTTTCACCATGTTTACAATATATCTAGACCATGACTGAAGATATTCAACCCTTGTCATACTAAAATAAATTTTGGCTTAAAGTTTTCATCAAAATCAAAGGGCAGAAAGGACTGAAAGTTCCAACTGTAGGCCAGTTTTTATTTGAAAAACTAGATCTATTGATAATTCTTGTTTGAAAGTGAGAAAAAGGTGGTGTAGATTAACATCAGACTGCACATATGTGCAGACTGATGTTTGTCTATAGCTCCTGCCAAAGCAGGAATATTCCGGGTTCAGCATGACAAGGGTTAAGTAAAAAGTGCCAAACATAACCAACACTTGAATTTACTGATAAGTCTTCTCTTTACAGCCTGTGTTTTGTCTGTCATCACCTGCCTAATACAAATAAATGTTATTCCCTGTCTCTTTTTTTTTTACAGGAGCAGTACGTATTAAAGACAAAGGTATTTGGTGACATGAATAACATTCCACAGGACGAATATCTAGAGTTTTACAACCAGACAGGAATAGACATAGATAACCGTCAAGAAATATTGATAGAATACCTAAGATATGCTGAGCAGTGTATATCGGAACTTGTGACCTTCTCAAAGGTCATTCCAGGGTTTACGGCACTTCCCCTTGATGATCAAGTCACACTACTGAAAGGTAGGTTTACATAAAATATCCGCAGGAACATTGGAGTATAGAAGTGATGAAATGCGGATTCTCCCCCCATTGTCCCTGGACAAGTAAATGATGATTTTCAATTTGTGTAGGATCAATATGAATTGGTCTGCTAACAAAACTGAAAATATGAATTTCGAAAAAACTTTTTATAACTATGCAAATTAGCTCAGAGTGAATAGCAATGCTATTTTGTAACCACGAAAATGATGTCATAATGAATATTTTGTGACGTCAAATTTGAACAGCGATAAAAGTTTCGCGGAAAAAAGAAATGTTGAATTTCAAGAATTGCAAAAATTCGGGTCATAGTCAAAAAGAATATAAAATTTGTGCTCATAAGATACCAAATTTATTAAACTTGTCATCTATAAACTGATAATAACTCGGCGCAGCCTTGTTTATAGATGTCTTGTTTAATAAATTCGGTATTCCATGACCACTCATTCAATATCCTCTATGTATTTAATGAAGCTTGAAACCATTATTTTCTTTATTCAAAATAATTTATTCTACCCTTTGATATAAACCCTTTATCATGTAATGAAGCTTGTAACATAAAATGATACCAGGTAATCTATTTTAAGAGACAATGTGCAATTTCATGATCAAAACCAGAGTTCCTTTCACCTAAATTTCTTTGATTTTAAAGGTTTCCTTAAAGTATAAACTGTAATAAATGATAGCAAGATGAATAGAATGATATTTTAGTGTCTAGAAATATCAATGTTATAAAACTTATCCCATTCTCATCTCAAAATTTTCTCAAATTTCAACTTGAGATTAAAGCCCTAATTTGGTTGTAATACTCATATAAATGTATGAACATAATAAGATATTTTTAATAAGTTTTTATAAATAACAACTTATTTATATTACCTTTTATGTTAATACATTTATTTTAATTCTAAATTTGAGAAATTTCTCAGTTGAGCAGGAAAAAAGTTTTATAACCTCGGGCCCTGGTCTCAAATGTTAAAATCATCATGACAAGGCATGATAAATTCTCCCAACCTCAAACAGATAACATTGATATTTTGAGACATTAGCCTATTATTATTCTGTATTTAATTCTTTTGACCAAAATTTCACTGTTACACAAAACACAATATGAAATAACTATTCACTGTGACATGTATTCCAGCTGGAAGGTTCAGTACATTCATGATTAAGGACGGTCTGTATGGGGGTCGATGTCAGGCCACGGCACTACAGGTGGCCACAATGCCCTGGAATAAGGAGTACCATTTTGACGAATTAAAGAAGGTGGCGCCACTCAAACTTTTTGACATGAAGGCGACGATCTACGAAAAAGTGTTTGAAATAGGCATGACTGCAGAAGAAAGTATTTTAGTGAAAGCGATGGCTATCACATATCCAAGTAAGTCTGATGTAGACAATGCGAGGGTTCAGTGCAAGACTGTACAAAGTGTATATATAATGTATATACACTTAGTAAAGTATTATTAAGCCCTCACATTGTCTTATGATCGACTTATAACAGTCTGTTACATATCCAAGAAAGTTTGATGTAGACATCTCGAGGGTTTAGTTTAAGACTGTACAAAGTGTATATTATAATGTATATACACTTAGTACAGTATTGCACTAAGCCTTCAAATTGTCTTATGCTAGACTTATAACAGTCTTTTGCATATCCAAGACGGTTTGATGTAGACATCTAGAGGGTTCAGTGCAAGACTATACTAAGTGTATATACAATGTATATACACTTAGTACATCAGCATTAAGCCCCCAAATTGTCTTATGCTTGACTTAAAATGGTCTTTTTCAGTGATGATCTTGTTGAATTTGAGCCAGTGTGTGACATTTCCAATGGTTTACCATGTGAGTGACATTAACCAACCTTGACTGCCATGTAGGATAATCAGAACTTACCTGACTTTCTTAAGAATTTATTTTTTGAACCTTATCTTTCAACAAAGTGCATAGTTGAGACCCTTGTCAGATTGTGCAGATGCACAGGCTGACAAGAGTCTTTGCTTGGTGCACATTTGAATTGTTGGAAATGTCACACACAAGCTTATTTATAATTAACCTCTCTCAAATGAATATTTCAGAGAATGAAGAGTTAACTGCCGCTGACAAAGTGGAGGCGATCCATAACAAGATGACCGAGTGCTTGTTGTTCCAACTACAGAAACGGAAAACTGGAAAGAAGCCATCGTTGACGAGTATTTTTGAACTTTTGTTCTATCTTCGAGAACAGTCCGTGATCGAACAGCAGTATATGATGGAAATGTTTGAGACCTGGCCGCTTACAAATAATCACCAACTGTTGAAAGAGTTTGTGTCATAGCAATGTTATTATTAGTGAAACATGTTTTTTTTTTAAATCGAACATATGGTAAGGGAGAATGACTCTTCTCAATATGCCAAAATCTAATGAACTCAATAAGTATTTATCTTGGTCAGCCTGCGCAGACTGCATTGTCTGACAGTACTGTACTACAGTTAATTACATCATGAAATTGACAATCATCCCGATCAAAATCATTCTAATTCGCTCACTCAGCGCTCTATTCATTCACTCCCAACACTCACTCAAATAGATCAAAAACATTAAAAAATCGTTTGAAAACATTTCAAAACCACCAAAACTTTTAACATTTAAATCAAATTGATCTAATTATTTCACAATTTTATTAGCTTGTGTGGATTTGTAAGTATCTGATTGCTCCATGAAGACACACATATAGAAAATTACATATATTTATTAAAGGTAGGTAATAAATGTGGCTAATTTTGTTCATCTTGAACAAAATTAGCCATGTTGGTTTACCTCCCTTTAATTTCACTCAAAACTTGCTCCACACACACACTCAAACTAATTCCAAAACCATTCCAAAATCATTCATCGTGTCAATTTCATGATGTTATTTGCTTCTCCCAGATAAAAAAATAATTCAAGATCAGTTATAGAACTGCAGTATATGAAACATAGTATTTTAAAGCAAGGTGGCACGTTGTCAATAGACATGCATGTAACACTGCAAGATGTCTAAGTGTAAAAAACAACAAAAGGAAACAACTAAAAATTTCAACTAGGTGGAGTTATGGTTCTTGTGCACAAGAAGTGGTCCTATCCCCGATGGTGGCACTCATCCTTTCCGACTATTTGTCTACCATAAATAATTGTTGATAATCGTAGACCTATGTTGGGTAGCAGCTGGAGGCTAGGAAAGGATGTGGTGGTAGTACTGGTGTGAGAAATACAAGGAATCCATTGTTAGGTGCTCCAGCCACCACAATATGACTGAAATAATGTTGAAAGCAGCATAAATTCATATACAATGTTCTGTCTTTCAACTGGCATATAATTAGAGGAAGGTGTCTACTTCTTTGTTTAGAGTATAACTCTGTTACCGTAAGGCCAATTGACTTTAAACTTGGCAGTTGTATTCTGCTCATGATTACAGACTTAAGTGAAAAAAAATCATAATTCTACTTAGCTTATTTTTAGACTTGTTATCCTTTTTGGATTTTGAAAGTTCAATTAAAATCCCCGCTCCCAGTTGACATCCAGCAGCAGTTTGAAGTAACAATTTGCCACCCTGTTAGTTTATAAAACTTAGCAGTAGTTAGTGCTATAGAGTTAAAGTGCTAGTCGTTCTAATGCCATTCTTGTAGACCCTATGCTTTGATTCAATTTAAATGTTAATTTTCTGTTCTAAGGCAAAATTTCTTGATTCATTCCTTATTTAGCCAGGACTTAACCCTCAGAAAGATAATCCATTTCTAAATACTCTGTTGCATTTGATGAAATCAAGAAAACTAATTCAAGAAAATGTTGTAGAAAAAGATGAAATTGTTGAAAAAAGCAGTTTCTTCCCTTTTCAAAATTCTTTCAAAGATGTCAATGAGACTTATCCTTGATGGGTAACAAAAACCTTGTAACTTCAGTATAAATAAGTCAAAGCAAAGTTCTGTTTAAACCTGAACATTGGCCTATTTTCTAGGGTCAAAATATTTCTCTTGTGCCTATATTGTATATCTGTGATGTTTGTTAAATCCGATAAAATTATTTTGTTAATCATGGTGTTGTTTTGTTTATACAATATATCATTATCTGTTATCATGTAAAATTATTTTAAGTGTACTGTGTTGAAATGGGTATTAAAACCTTGTACAAAAATGAGAACGTGGTAGACTTTGTGTGGGCACTAACCCCATTTTGCTTCTAATTTTCATTATACCAGTAATTTCAGGCATCCCCAAATAATAACTCATGACTGAATTAACAGTAAGCTAGAAGGGTACAATCCCGACAAATCAGTTTGTCTCAAAATTTCTTACCCTATGGGCATGAGGTTATAAACTTTTCTCAGATTCAACTGAGAATTTTCTCAAATTTTAAATTTAAATATATGTATGAACATAAAATATTGTTATTTATAACAACTTATAAATATAATCTTTTATGTTAATACATTAAAATGAGTACTAAAACAGAATTACGGCTTTAATCTCAAAATTTAATTTGAGAAAATATTGAAAATGAGAAGGAGAAAAGTTTTATTACCCCAGGGCCTGATTGGAAAGAATATTGTTGGAAGGCAAGCTTGATGGCGTAACTCTGTTGTAAAGCTGTAATTAAAAGGTATTGATTACATCTGACAATATTGATGGCTCAGCACAAACAGTTGTAACTGCTTATATAGGCAGGTACAACTGTTTTGGGCTGAGCCATTGATGTCACAAATCAAAACATATTCAATCATCAGCAACCTGAACATAGTTTAACACAGTTTCGGCAAGACTTTCTTTGTTAATGAGAGACACATAAAGATGCCAAATCCATTACCAAAAAAGTGCTGTTGTCATAGCGCAATTGGTAGCGTGTCGGACTGTCAATCTAGAGGTCCCGGGTTCGATCCCGACGGCGGCACTCATTCTTTCCGCCTATTTGTCTTTCACCAATGGGTTGATAATTGTAGACCTATGTGAGATAGCGGCTAGAGGCTAGGAAAGGATGTGGTGGTTGTACTGGTGAGAGAAATACCAGGAAACCATTGTTAGGTGCTCCAGCCACCGGAATATAGCTGAAATAATGTTGAAAGCGGTGTAAAACTCCAATCAATCAATCAACCATTACCAAAAAAATGAAAATGTGTGCACTTGTTTATGTTGTTACGCTACCATGCTTTGGAAAAGTTGTTCAAATTGTCATGGATGTTTCCTGGTCTTTGTGTTTTGTATATTCTAATGTAGCATAATTATGTCTATTCATTAGTGGTATATGCTTTTGTAGAAAGAGAATGTTAATGAATTTGTTTGTTAATGGTTAAAGAAGGAGTGCTATTGAACATGTTATTAAGGTAGCAATGGACACATGGCGTCATTTTTCCAGCCCAATGAATTTTTTTCTTGTTCACATTTGTTTAAGATTAACCTTGTATAGTCATTATTTCAAAATTGCTGTTGCCAAGGAAATTCTCTTTGATCAATTGCATTTGCATTAAGTGCCTTCGAAAGTTGAAAATGCACCAATTTTTGGAAAAAAATGCCAATAAAATCTTATTTTTGAAGAAATTACCCAATGAATTTTTCTTAATTTATAATATTTTATCCTTTGTAAAAAATTCAGCATAATTTTCTATTCAAATAAGATATTTTTTTTTAATTTGTAGTAACCCCTCCTAATTGAATGACCTTAAAAGGTATTGTTTTAAATTCAATGACTCAGTCATTCAATTTTTATCAAATTTTGAAAAGAAGCTAAGTTGTGAAATTTTGCCATCATTATTCTACGTTATTTCCAGCTGTCTCATCTGAAGCTCTGTTTTAAGATCTGTTTTGGGAGAAAAATATAAAAATGATGTGTGTCAGAATGACATAACAGTGGAAACTGTTTGCAAATTGTACCAAGATTTGCACACAAGTGGACATGCAAAGTAGATTATAATTTGCCAACAGTTTGCACCGTTTTGTCATCCTGAACGCAAGATTGATTGAAAAATTTCATCTTTATAATTATGTTTTAAATTACTGAAACAAACCATTTTAAGCTTATTTGTATTTAAAATCATGATAATTTATCTTCCAGCCGTGCATTCAGGAAGATAGGGGCAAACTGTTTGCAAATTATACCCTGCTTTGTATGCAAGGTCACATAATAAGCAAGGTATTATTTGCAAACAGGCTTGACCGTTTTGACATCCTGAACAAAGGGTAGTTTTCTTCAGTAATAGCTTATTATTGCTGTTCAAAATGAAAAATTAAGATATATCCCCACACACACACAAACAAACCAAAATATTTGGAAAAGATGTACATGTAACAATCAATAGGATATTATTATAGCTGTTTTAGTGTGGAAATGCTGATGTTAATTCAAAATAATGTTGGTGGGCCTGTTAAAGTTCTGCAATATTTCGGAACTTATGATCTTTCACAATGTTGACCTAGGTTTCCTTATGATTTTATTACGAAACCTTGGTTAACAATGTTAAAGTTAATTACCTCTCAGGCTCTGAAACTTTGTGAAACTTTTACAGATCAAAGACCTTAAATGAAAGCTATCTATGTTGCAAAGGAAGGTAACTTGAAAAATGAAATCAATTTATTAGAATGTGATTTCCCTTTAATTAAAGTTCTAATAAAATATTGAGCATCAATAGCCAGTTTTATGTTTACTGTTGGGGCCTGTGACTAACAATATAAATGTGTCCCATCACAAAAAAGGGGGGCCATCTGGGAACTGCGTAAAGTGTTCACCCTAGTCAGTCTGTGTGATTGCGAAGTCTGACTAGGGTCAACACTTGAAGCATTTTGCTGATGTTTTGAATCTAGAATGGTCTGTCTAACTTCTGTGAAAGAATGTTTCGAATGCTACCTCCGGTTGGCCTGAACTGGAACTAATATCTGTCTCAAATACATACAAGTCTGTGTGTGACATTTGCGACAATTTCACATGTGCGAAAAGTTAAGACTCGGGTCAGCCTGTGCAGCCACACAGTCTGACCAGAGTCTTCACTATGTGCTATATGAAGACATGATCTTAATGCCTCTTCAGGTGGTCAGCTTATATTCTTAATGCATCGTGTCATTATCTATGATGCTCAACATCATTATATCACTCACATAATTATGAAAATTTTGGAAATGTCATGCACAGATTCATATTTTAAAGAGTCCCGAGATTGTCCCTTTTTGTTTGACATGTCAGATGAGATGAACCTATGTAGTGACAGAATCTTAATATTCACAGTTTGTTTTTATGACTCCAAGGTTCTTTTTGAACTCGAACAATATTTTCAATGCATATTGGTCAATTCCAGTCTGTCTAGTATGTGTATATTGTATTGTTTAAATTGTTTGACAAAACAGGCTTTCATGATGTGATAACGGTGCAAACTGTTTGAAAATTATACCCAGTTTTGCTCGTGCACTTCTGTTTTGTCATCCTGAACATAAGGCAGGGCTCTTTCATTTGCATGAAAATAGACATAATAATTTATAGATATTAGAAGTGTTCATGACATTCAGAAACCGGTAACTTTGTTAAGTTTGTGAGGTTGTTTTATAACTGTTTTGTTTGGGAGAAGACTTTTAATTGTGCTATGTTTGACTTTTTTTGGTCAACTATTTTTATACCCCCAAAATTATGTTTTTGGGGTATCTAGGAGTCAGGTTGGTTGTTCTGTCTGTTTGTTGGTCTGTCTGTACATCGGTAGCTTTTCCTTGTCTGCTCAATTTCTCAGCAACTGATGGGCAGATATAATTGAAACTTTACAGATGTGATCAGTATCAGGCAGAGATGTGCAAGTAGTATTTTGGCTATGATTTATTGACTTTTGACAGATTTATGGCCCTTTAATTGAAAATGGCTTTTCATTATTGACACCAATTTGGGGTATTAGTCATTTTTGCAACAGACTAGTTGTTTTATTATTGCCATTATTATTGATCATGTGTTATAGCTTTACTAAACCAGATTTCAATATGGAATAGTTTATATAATGTAGTGTAAATTCTGTGATTGAATTCTGACTATTGTAAAATGTTTCTTCTGACTTGCTATGAAGAGATATTTAGAAAAATAAAAAAGAGTCTTTTTGTGTTTGAAATCCCCGACACACCTTTTGTTTTGATGGAAAAAATACAGATTGTCGCTGTCTAATGACAAATGATGAATAACTGCCTCCTGCTCTCCTTTTAAGCTCACCTGAGCACATCGAGCTTTGAGGATCATTGAATGTGCGTCGTGTGTCATCTGTCGTCCGGCGTCTGGCATCAACAATTTAACACTTTCCTGTTTTAAAAAATTTTGGACCTGTCAAAATTCAAAGGTTTGCAGACGAAAATTTTAAGTGGATTTAATTTGAAAAATAACCATTAAGTAGGGAAGAAAATAGAGTGGAAAAAGAAGAAATTGCTTGTCAGAAGCAATTTCTTCTTTTTTCGAACTGTTTTCTCAATCATAAAATCACAGGCACTTAAAAAGCAGGGATTAAACAGCAAAGGGTTAAGTGTTTACACTCTAGAGGCCTCAAATATGATCCAATCTTCATGAGACTTGGTCAGAATGTTGGTCAGGCCACAAGGATGAACCCGATGAAAATGGGAAGGATCCATGCCAAATCACGGGAAAAGGGGCCTTAATGACAATTTTCTTGTTTACACTCTAGAGGCCTCGAATATGGCCCAATCTTCATGAAACTTGGTCAAAATGTTTGCCAGATCAAAAGGATGAACCCTATTGAAAATGGGAAGGATCCAAGCCAAATCTTGGGAACAGGGGCCTTAATGACAATTTTTTTAACACTCTAGAGGCCACAAATATGACCCAATGTTCATGAAACTTGGTCAGAATGTCGGCCGGGTCACAAGGATGAACCCTATTGAAAATGGGAAGGATCCATGACATATCATTGGAAAAGGGGCATTTATGACAATTTCCTCGTTTATGCTCTAGATGCCACAAATATGGCACAGTCAGAATGTTGGCCAAGTCACAAGGATGAACCCTATTGATAATGGGAAGGATCTATGCCATATCATGGGAAAAGGGGTCTTAATGCCAGGTTTTTTTTAGCTCCACTGGCTGAAAGCCACTGGGGCTATTGTCATGGCGTTGTGTCCGTCGTGCGTCCGTCCGTACGTGCGTCTGGTCGTACACTTTTTCTTTAAAAATCTTCTCCTCAGAAACTACTGTATGAATTTCAACCAAACTTCACAGGAATGATCCTTGGGTGACCCTCTGTCAAAGTTGTTCAAGAAATTTTGATCCAATGAAACATGGATTTAATGGGCGTGGCTAATTTCCAAATATGGTAAAAAGTTAGTTTTCTCAGATTCTAATTGATGGATACCAATGAAATTTTACATGAATAATCCTTGGGTGACCCTTTATCAGTCTACCAAAAATTATTGTGATCGGATGAAAAATATGTATTTAATGGGCGGAGGTCATTTCTCTCTATGTTATATAGTGGAAACCTTGGAAATCATTTTCTCAGGATGTAATAAATTAATATCAACCAAATTTCACTGGAATGATCCTTGAGTGACCCTTTATCAGTCTACCAAAAATTATTGTGATCGGATGAAAAATATGTATTTTATGGGCGGAGGTTATTTCTCTATATGTTATTTAGTGGAAACTTTTGAACCCATGTTCTCAGAATGAAATTGATGGATATCAACCAAATTTCACTGAAATGATCCTTTTGTGACCCTTTATCAGTCTACCAAAAATTATTGTGATCGGATAAAAATTATGTATTTTATGGGCGGAGGTCATTTCTCTCTATGTTATATAGTGGAAACTTTGAAAATCATTTTCTCAGAATGTAACAGATGGATATCAATCAAACTTTTATTGTATCTTTGGGTGACCGATTATCATGCAGCCAAAAATTATTGTCATTGGATGAAAAGTATATCTTTTATGGGCGGAGGTCATTTCTCTATATTTTATATAGTGGTAACTTTGAAAATCATTTCAACATCAGTAGAACCCAAAATATCTAAAAATCTAGTCAAAACTTAGATTTGTTATTCCAAGAATTTCAAGCCTGTGGAGCGACCAAGCCATTCATGGCTTTCTAGTTTGTTTATGCTTTAGAGGCCATAATTTTGGCCCAAATTTTATGAAATTTGGTTTTGTGTAGAAATTATCTCCTTTATGACATCTGCATATTTAATTGATGTGATGTCTCAGGGGTCAAGGAGTCTCAGGTGAGCGATCTAGGACCATCATGGTCCTCTTGTATATGATTTGAGTACCTGTGAATAATCAAAATATCGTAACTACAGCTTGAATAAGCTGTAGTTTCGATGTTTTGATTATTCATCAACGACATTTTTCGTAAAAAGATTTATTTCAATTACGCATTAGCGTATTGTGCTTAATGATAGTTACCCCCTTGAAACAACTGCTGAGATCCGACATGAATCTTAAATGTTCTCGTCTGCTCGATGTAAAGCGCCGTTACACAAAGTCTCAGCCTCACCCAAAAGACAATAAGTTTGTGAGTGTGCCAACCTGAGAAATCAAACCTATAGGGGGTTCATATGACAGCCCGGGAGTCAAGAGAGATTATGTGATAAATTAAGAATAACTGTAAGACGCATGCGCAGAGAGGACGCCCGTGTGAACGGAGTCATCTATTGATGATTAAATGAACAAGATTAAAAATACCGCTACAATAATTTATAAGTATATTAGATTGTTTTTATTCCAATAAAATATTGATAAACCCGTGCAAAACAAAATGCAAAAGAGAACAAAAGTAATTTCTATTTAAATCCAAATAAAGACCAGTTTGTTTTGTGTTTTTTTTTGTGTGTGTGTGTGTGTGTATATGATTGAACTAGGGTACTACTTTTTGACGTCATTCGGAATCCAAGTATAACCGGCCTGACCCGGGATTAAAAGCATCGAGGTCGAAAGGTTAAGGCACCTGCGGAAAATTTGAGGGCCATTTAGGTCCAAATTTTAAATTGCCTACAAATCTTGCCTTACATGATAAAACTGAACTTTAAAGTACCCGCTTTCATATGTCGGCCATTAAAAAAGGATTGACGTCATTACGGTGCCGACTCCTTTTTAAGGGACCAAATTCAGTAATTGTCCCTTTTTTCGGAAATAATAACCGATTTTTATCCCGAAAACGCCGAAAGACGCTCGGTGTTATGTTTGATTTGTATGAAGATATAAGTGTAAGAAATACAATAAAATGTAACGTATTAGATGTTGATGCCTTCTTCGTTGCTGTTTTCAAGTACAGCTACTGAAAATATTGCCCTTTTTCTCGGAAATTTGTCTGGTGACCTATGCTGAAATTTAGATATGTTGTTGCCAAACATTTCCGCTTTAGATTTTTGAAATAAAAACCATGTGTCTTCGGGTTAATTTTTTTGTAAAATTCGCAAATCAAAGGATATTTCAACGTCGCTTCAAATTTTCACAAAAACCTGTCTTTTTAAACGGATAAAAAATTAAACGATTGAAGCCTATATTTACAATAAACCAAAATTTCTAATATTTTAGAATACGCTGTTAAAAGGGAGATTGGCGTCAAATAACCATAGAACCTATGGTTTTGATGCGACGTCGAATTCACAAAATCGAATTCAATTAAAAAAAATCTCACCCGAAGACACATCAATTTTAGTTGATTAAAGTAAAGCATATTATTTTCACTACAAAATAACAAAAAAATAAAAAGAAAAAAAAAAAAAAAACAGCATAGGACACTAGACAAAATTCTGAGAAATTTCTATTATTTACGAAAAATGAAATGAAAAAAGGAACGTCAAATCATAAAACTCGAAATGGATAGCGTTTCTCTATTTGAATGTGAATAGATATTAAACGCCTAGCGCGTGCCTTCTTGAATTTTCTAAATGAAACTTGTTTTTGTAAAAATCGGAAGATTAATTCAGAAAATATTTGCGAATGCTGATTTTGGCGGGTCTAAAAGGGGTTGGTCCCTTGATGACGTCACGACGTCAAATGAAAGAGCTTTGCCATTAATGACGTCACAACGTCAAATGAACGAGCTTCATGCCCTTTTCATTACGCGTAAGCTAAAGCCCACACTTCAGAGATAAATCTCAGCAATTACTGCGAGATTTTTAGAAAGTCAAAAATTCGACAATGTTAACTGTTCGCAGTTACCTTCAATTGACGTCACTAGTGTCGAAACCAACGTAGTTCGAATGGGAACCGGGTTTACTTGGATCGATACCGCGTCCCATATGAACTTACCCAATGATATCGAACTGTGTGATATAAGGTCACGAGATCTACCGACTGGGCTAATGAGGCTTTTGTGACAAGTACCGGTAAATGAAACTTAATTTATCCCTAAGGGTAATTATTAGCACATACGCGTGTCAACAAATTAATTGATATCTTAAAATGAATGTTATTAGTCATAGTTTATTGACAGGTTTGGATTGAATTAAATACCACATTTTTTTCAAAACTCGTCGAGCTTTGACTCTTTTGCAAAACAACTTTACAATTTGACATAAGCTCGTAGTTTAAGCAAGAAAGGACGAGATTCGTATTCAATTTTAGATATAGACCTGCAATTTCAAGTGAGCGATCAAAGATCAATTTTACATTGAAAATGATAGGAGTTAACGGTTTCTCGGACCTCACTCTTTCTTGTGGAACTATATATACCTAGTATTTTTATTTGGTGGTCTCGACTAAAATCCGGTCTTATTTCATCTGTCGAATACTGCCCTGTGTTCAGGATGTAAACGCGTTTCGCGAGCGCTTTGAGATGATACCCCGCTTTGCACGTGCACAAACGTGCAAAGCGAGATATCATTTCGAAAGCGCTTCGCTAACGTTTTCATCCTGAACGCAGGGCTGGTTTTGAGAAAAGTCGATTTATCGCTCTAGACTGCTCAGGAATTTTATTTAGCGTACATGTGAACTGTCAGTCGAAAGGGACCTCCTGGGTTGTGAGTAAAGCGTCGGTCCTAGTCGGACTGCGCAGGGTGACTTGAATCGATACTTTTCACACTCGGCTGAATTTCTGAATCTCGGATGATCAATCTACTGTAAAATGTGTATTAAGCGACCACTTACGGGACCACCAAAAACTGGTCGTGAAAGTGAATGATTGCTTATTACACGTTCTGCCTACAAATAAAATTAATATTTTGATTGAATATGTATGCTATTGCGAATTTCTCAAAAATGCTATGTTGTTAAAACTCAATAGAATCGTCTCGATGAGACGATTCTAATGAATTTTAACCACATAGGATTCATTTACAATAATGCTTAGACTATTTCGATCTCCTTTTTAAATGTTTTGATTTAAAGGGAAATTTGAAAATGGTAGCCCAATAAAAATGGTCGTTTAATAGACGTGGTGGCTTGAGCAAGATTGACAGTATCTTATATTGTAAGAAGTTTTGAAATACGACCATGGAGTTGACATGTGCTGGAACAAATCGTATTTTTAGATAGTTGTCCTACGGAGTTTTCGAATGGAAGAAAATGCTCAAAGCTTTAATCTGGTTCTCTAATTTTTCACCGTCAAACCCTATCTCGCCTCAACCTCTAACGGGGAGAATGAATGTAATGTAGTAAAGAAACATCGTGAAATGGACAAGATGAATGATTTTGATATGAAATTCAGTCATTGTGTGGAGCGTCATTGTGTGGAGCGAGTTTGAGTGGAATTCAAGGGAGGTAACAAATATCACTAATTTTGTTCGACATGAACAAAATTAGCGATATTGATTACCTCCCTTTAATAAAAAAAATACTAACTTTTCTGTTTGTGTGGCTTCGTGGACCAAACTATCGCTTTAAAAAAACATCAGCAAGTAAAATCGTTGAATAGGTTGATCGATATGAATTAAACGCTGATCGTCTCGAAAGAGATGTTTTCTAATGATTTCGGGGCGGTTTTAATTTTTTAGTGACTGTTTTGAATAAATGAATGAATGGATTGAATGAATGAATGCATGAATGATTGGAGCGATGAGAGAGCTATTTAATATGGTTATGATCGGAATGAGTGTCAATTTCAAGATCGTTTTAACTGTATATGCTAAGATCAAACTTCACAACTGTGCTGGATGATCTTAGCATATATTGTCTTCCAACATCCATACCTTTTGATCACAACAGGAATATCTCGTGAACAGCATAATGTTGATAGAAAATGTGAATGAAAATGAAATAAGTGTGATTCAGAAGGGGGTGGGTCGTTTGAACCCTGAACCCCCTCTGAATCCGCCACTGGACAGAGGTAACCGTGCTGACAGACGAAAGGAATGCTGGGTACTCGCGATTTAAATGTTTTTGTATGTGCGTCACTCGATCATGTGACTGTCCATTGACAACTACATCATCTTGTATGGGGAGTTAAGGACATTGTAATTTAAAGTTAATTGATTTATAATTGATGTGACATCGGACAGAATGTTTCATTTCAACAAGTGAATAAACGGATATCAAGGTATGATATATCATATAATTTCTTGAGACGTTAGTCTCGGATGCATTGAATATTCTATGATATGTGACCCGTCACGCGAAAAGGGACCATCTGGGAACTCTGAAAAACAAATATTTGGTAAAAGGATTGGATCCAGCATTGGTTAACTAGGAGGTTGAATTCGACAATAAATACACAGGGAGGTAGAATTATCATTCTAATTTCAGAATATGTCTTATTTGCGAACAGTTTCCACACTTCTCAGCCTGCGCAGATCGCTCAGTCTGACCAGGGTTTTTAATTCCGAAGAGCGGATATATCAATTTATGTCAAATGGATGGAGTACAGCCATATTTTGATTTCATTGAAGTTAACAGATAAATTTTCTGTCGTTAGAATTTAAATTCATTCATTTTAAGAACAGAAAGGGTACACTGCTTACATCTTCATCTTTTGAATGTTGCCTGGAGGTACAAGTTGTATCGTTCTAGTTAGTATTAATTGATAATTGCAATGATAATAATAAATTTTGCATAAATTCAAAAATATTTCCACATGTTATTATGCTTGAATTTCCCAAAAAGCACAAAATAGTAGTCGCAACACTATTATTTTACACAAAAAGAACAACAATTGGCAGCCATATCAAATTCAGTGAATTGTGAAGTCACCCCATTGTATCAATGTATTGTTTGAAATGATGTCGAAACTTACGACATGGAGCCCCAATTGTACCAATGATGATTAAATTGAAAGCGAATGCAATGTTATTTAGGGATAACGATTGTTCTTTTTTAGAAAATAGAGGTTTTATATCACTTCTTAACTACCACTATTTCTGAAATTTCGACAAGAACTATTTGAACGTGCTGTTTGAAAGTAAAAGCAAGAATGTAGCACCATCCTAATATTTCACGATATCTTAGTCATTATAAGTTTCCGATGGCCTAGTAATTGATGTATACACTAGAAAGGTTGCATTTTGATGAAAATATGAAAAATATTCCCAAAATCTGTAAATAGATCGATGCAATGAGGTTTGAGTAAATGTGTCTTTAAGAGAGAAAGGGACCATCCGGGTAATGCGTTAATTGTCGACCCTCGTCAGACCTTATGGATTACGCAGGCTGACTAGAATAAAAAAACTTTCTCTCTTTGTTTTTTAAATTAAAATTGCTGAATATAGAATGGTCATTCTACCTTTCCTTTATAATTATTTCCGATTTGTGACCTCTGGTTGGCCCCTGGATGATCGAAGCTCTTTGACAAACATTATTTATACGAAGATCCCGGGTGGTCCCTTTTCGCGTGACGGGTCACATTTGTGACCCGACCCGTCACGCAAAAAGGGACCGTCTGGATTGACCGTCAAGTGTCGACCCTAGTCATACTCCTAGACAGACTGACTAAGATCGATACTTTGCTAGTTTTCTGAATCTAGAATTATCAATATACCTTCCCGTGAAAGAATTATTGAAACGCTATTTCTGGTTGGCGTATGCTGGACCCAATCTCGTTTTCAAATGAGCCTGTGAGTGACATTTCCAACAATCCAAAATGTGCGCTAGGCAAAGACTCTGGCCAGTCTGTGCATCTGCACAGTCTGACAAGGGTCTTCACTTTGCGCTGTGTAGAAAGATAGGGTCCAAAGGTGTCTTAAGAAAGTCAAGTAAACTTCTAATTATACAACATGGTAGTCAATGTTGGCCCATCACGCACAAGTCAAATTGTTGGAAATGTCACGCACGGGCTCAAAAATTTGTTTTACAGAGTTCCCAGATTTCCCTGTTCGCGAGGCGGGTCACCTGTATATTGTGAATATTATTTTTTTGTACAACACGGTTTCAATACTGCTATTGATTTCTTAGCAGCATGACAACTTTAGAGATAGGCTTAACGTTTCATGTTAAAAAAGGTTGAAATTTGAAATTTTCGAGATTTTGCCAGATTGATGCATGCTGTTTTTGTTTCAAGATTATCTACATAGACAAACTTAAGATTTAAGCATGTCTGTTATTGTAAATCTTTATTTAACATGTTTAAGGATTAAGCTTGTATTCTTGTTTTAAGAGTAAATAAATTATTTACTCTTTAAATTTGTAAACCCAGCCCTGCGTTCAGGATGACAAAAACGCTGCTAAATGTTGCCAATTTCACACCGCTTTGCACGTAAATTCAAGTGCAAGGCGGGGTATAATTGGCAAACAGTTTGCGACATTCTATCGTCCTGAACGCAGAGCTCAATACATACTTCGAAACTTGGAAAATTATACTAGCTAGAAAACATTTTAGGGTCCGAGGTTAAAAATCTTTTCTCATGCCCAACTGAGAATTTTCTCAAATTTTGAATTTGAATAAATGTATTAACAAAAAAGATAAAATTAATAAGTTGTTATTTCTAACAACTTTTTACAACTTTTTAAAATTATCTTTTATGTGAATACATCAAAATGAGTATTACAACATAATTAAGGCTTTAATCTCAAATTGAAATTTGGGAAAATGTTAAATGAGAAAAGTTTTATAATCCGGGGTACAGATATATGCCATTCTGCTGGTTTTGGGGTTTTGGGGTAAAAGCAGTAGATCTATATATAAATGTTATATAGATGAAGAGATCTGTTTTAGTTCATAGAGGTATAAAACTTAAAACATGATCATACTGGCCTATACATGTTATTTTGCAACGCGACAAAATTTCAAGGATCATCCTCTTTACATAGGTATGTTTTGATGAAACCCTATTTGAATGTTAATGTTTATTTGAAAGGTTCAACGTTCTTTATAACGTAATATAGCCGAAAGAATGCCTTTGACAAAGACATTTAAGGTTCATGTAGAGTGTTTGAGACCCGATTTTAAGGGCACTTCATTAGCCGAGAAAAAGCAGTTTGTCCAGGTATATTATATATCAAAATGAAGGTATTCATGAGCACAAGCAGTTAAGCAACATAATACCACCATAGCTATAGTTGTATAGCCAAAACATTGTGGAAAATGGTCATTTTGTAGAGAACAAGCAACTGAATGACGGTTGGATAAAATAGCCCCATATTGTAACAAAGTACAGTCTAAAGTACTATCCAGGTAGTACTACAAACGTTGATATAAAACTCAGTCTCAAAAGGCACTTTTGAAACAGTCAATGTCCATTTATTTTGTCAACATACATGTCAAACCGGTTTGGCCTGTTTTCAAAATAGATGTTTGGTATGGTGCAACATCACACCATAATTTTGTGAATTATTTTCTGTGATTTATTTAAAAAAAGTTTTTTGATTCAATGATCTGTAATAAATCACTACATATTCAGCATTCTGTGAAATATAAATTGATATATTGCTAAATAACCTTACAGGTATATAAACTATTATTGTCCATTTATGTTGTGATAACACACCATACATAACACAGAACTACACGTTTACAAAATTAGAATGACATATATGACATATTTGTGTATAAAATAAGTCAAAATTAATTGCTTGCATAACTACGTTTTGGGCCCGAATTTCTTACCAACGGTTGTAGTACTACCTGGATAGTACTTTAGACTGTACTTTGTTAAAATATTGGGCTATTTTATCCAATCGTCATGCACTTGCTTGTTCTGTACAAAATGGCCCTTTTCCACAATGTTTTGGCTATACCGCTATAGCTATGACAGTCTTATGTTGCTCAACTGCTTGTGCTCATAAATAGCTTCATTTTGGTATATAATATACCTGGACATACTGCTTTTTCTTTGCAAATGAAGTGCCCTTAAAATTTGGTATCAAACACTTTACATGAACCTTAGATCTTTTAAACTTGAAGTTGTAAAAATATCATCGGCCAAGAAAAAGCGTAACTCACTCAAAGGAGCGCTGATTTATTCACAGGGCTGTGAGCTGGAAACCCGCTCTGCGTTCAGGATGACAAAACGGTGCAAGCAGTTCGCCAATTATACCCCGCTTTGCACGTAAGTGCACGTGCAAAGCGGGGTATAAATGGCTGACTGTTTGCACTTTTTTGTGAACTTGAACGCAGGGCAGCCCTGCGTTCAGGATGAAAACGTTAGCGAAGCGCTTTCGATATGATACCTCGCTTTGCACGTGTGTGCCCGTGCAAAGCGGGTGTCATCTCAAAGTGCTGTCGAAACGTTTTTACATCCTGAACACAGGACAGGCTTCATAAATCAGTGAAAAAATCTCTTTATTATCTCTTAAATAGCTAATACATTTTTTTCTTTGCAGAAGTATGGTTAGTTTTATCTGTAATATAGACCCACCCCGAGGACCAAAGTTTGCCGACAAGATGATCTTCAGCTACAGTTTTATCGAACCAATCGTTGACAATGTGCTTGATCTCGAGACATCACGGATACTCCCGAAGTTAACCGACATGTGCCGATATTATATTTATTCACTTACGAGAGATATGAAATCTCACGGAAACAGTTTGATTTTCAAGACAGCTCAGTTTGAATATTTCGTTATTGAACTAACGTGCAATTTTGAAATAGACCGCCGTCCGCGACTTTATTTGACGATAGAACCTTTTATCGGGAATGTGGAGGAACTATTTTATCGTGGAAGAATATGGGAAACGGGACTAGGTTTAGTGTATAGTGCTTTAAATTTAGTAGACCGACTCGGTTCCTACTTTCAGTTTCGTTTTAACGCCATGCATTTTGCAGGAAAGTTTTTGACTTTACTCGGCCTCGGATATTACCGACTTTTAAAGGATGAGGAACGGGTGCTGTTGATTGTGTATGGATATAGCGTGGCTGAAATATTCCTCGATCTCTACTTTAAAAAGCAAGAACAATTCTCAAGACATTATAAAATATACATGTCAACACAAATAAAGACCATAGAAAGAGCATATTTTTAATCATCTTCGCTAGCAAAGGTTGATGCCCACTACGCGTTCTATTCATGTAGCGGGCAAAACCTTTGGCTAGCCACCAAGATGATTTTTTTGTGATGATAACTCAGAAAGAGCCTAGAATTTCTTCGAACGAGATTCTTCTGTTACCCCAAAAGTACATTTTCAACTTTGCCGAAAGCTACAGATATGAACTCTCTATATACGGTTTGAACACCTCGTAGAATTTACACTCATCATATTCAAACCCTTCTATATCGATCCATTCATTCAAAAGCTCATTCAATGCCTAAGAATCTTTCACAATATTTAACAACTTCATTCAAATCGAACAAATCCTTTTGTTGCTGTTGTTGTTGTTATTATTATTATCATTTGTTGTTCTTTTTCATAGTAAGATGCAGCTATTTCTTTGAAGGGCCGTAATAAAGTTTTGATAACTTCGACCTTCCTTTCAAAATTCGTTTCACTTTTTCATTCAAAACATTCCAAAACCAGACAAAGTCATTCAAAAAGTCAATTTTACGATGTCTCTTACTTTATCTATAGTGGCATTCGGCACATCGCTCGGGCTTTTCCGTAAACTGGAAAGGACGTCTACTTCGTAGAAAAGTCGAGGGTTCCCGATTGAGTGAAGACTCTAGGGGCCTGTTTTACTAAACATCTTACGATAATTTATTGCGTAAATCAGAAATTAAAGTTGCTTCTGCAGTAGTTACTAAATGTTGAATTTTGTCATGCATCATCCCATTGGAATCGTCTTTAGAAGACAATTCCAATGAGATATTGCAAGGCAGAATCGAATAATGAATGAAAACACCAGGTACGATTTGTGATTTTGACTTACGATTATTTTTTTCGTAAGAAGTTTAGCAAAACGGGCCCTAGGTGTATTTTGCAGATGTACAGACTTTCGTATTCGTATTCAAGCTTTCGAAAAAATCACAATTTTATATGAAATCTTGATAAAAAGCCCCATGGTATAAAACTTGAGATTGATATCAGAATGATATTCAATTCCAGAAGTAAAGAAGTCCTTTTTTAAGCGTGAAACACATTTATGACTGATTGAGCAAAAAGAGTCCGTCTGGGATTGCGCAGACTGTCTTGGCTCTTGAGTGTTTTTGGAATCTAGAATGACCAATCAACTGTACATTCCGCCGAAAGGCTTTTTTCAATGCGACATGCAATTGAACCAATCTCTTTGCAAATATTCACAAAATTCCTACATTGTCTCAAATATTCACAGAATTCCTAGATGGTCCCTTTTGCTAGACGATTTTTAAAAATGATATATAGGTATGAGTTTTTTTCTACATTGAAATAACACTTAAAACTAATTGGTACTTTAAATGTCTTAAGAAGTTCTTGTTAAATTTGTTAATCATTGTACTTTTAATTAAGATTTCAATAAGAATAAAAACAATTTTCATTTAATTAAGTTTATTTCAAGTAATCCTTTACAAATAATTTCAATATTAATTTTTTTTGAAGATATAAACTATTCCCGTTTTCTCAAACGCTACCTGGTTACTAAAATATTAGAAAAAGAGAAAGGATCCACCAGAGACTTTCGTCGACAAAACATCGTAACTACCTTCAGTGCGACAACGGAAATAACATTGCATGATCATGCAGCACCGAAGAGATGGAAATAAAATTGCGTGTATCAGGTTCAAGACCGGGGTGAAATCTAAGAGTTCAGTTTGCATCCTCCCGAAATTGACAAGGTGAGTGATTTGGAATGTCATCAGATTGGAATTAAATGAGTGGGAGGAGCGAGTTTTGAACAATTGAACGAAATTATCGATGATTTATACCCCCCCCCCCTCTAAAAATCAATACACTTTCCTGTTTGTGCATCTATTTCAGACCAATCAGTCGCTTTGAAATCCAGATCCGATAATAAAAAATGCAATGATTGTATCAATTAGAATGATATGTTGATCATTATAAACGAGTATGAAGCATTTTTTAAACAATTTTGTAGCCTATTTGAATGGGGTGAGTGAATGTTTGGAAAGAATGGGGCACTGAGCGAGCGATTAAGAACAATTTTTATCGAGGTGAATGTCAATTTCACGATGTTACTTACCGTATATGAGATATGTACCAACCTGTCCCCGCGAGATATAAGTTGATTCATTGCGTTTTTGTTTGATGATTCGATATAGTTTTCAACAATGATAACATATTTGTTGTTCGAAGGTTTGCCTTAACATTAATCTAATAATCTCGATCAAAGATCAAAACTTATAGTAGAGAAAAATATGTCGTTATCCATTTTGAAAGACAATTGCCCCCCCCCCCCACTTGAGCTCTGCCATGGCCTTAGATTTCTCAAAGCAAATTAAAGTTTAAAAACAAAGTTAAAGCAAAACACGACAACGTGCCTATCGGGAACTCTCGGTTTTTCTACGAAAAAGACTTTCCAGTGTACGGAAATTTGAGTGATGTTCCGAATGGGTAACGGGCAGAAAAAATAAACAAGAAAAACAAATCGTTGAGGAAATTTCCCTTTAAATAAATGATAAGATAGGTTAACAGATATTAAGTGTACTGGAACCGTATTAGTTCCATAACATTTCGGAACTCATGATCTTTCACAATGTTGACCTATGTTTCCAAATGATATCATTTGGAAACCTCGGTTAACACTGTTAAAGATTATTACTTCCGAAACGTTGCTGAGCTACTACGGGTCCACTACCTTAACCGACAGCCACAATTTGTTCATTACTATGCTAGGCTACTTAGTATGCCTGTGGGATCAATTTACAACATTGAGTTCTGAAATCAAGTCATCTACCAAATGAACTAAGCATGTCGACTTCCCGAAAATCATGTCGTGAGGTTTTACAGTTTTTATTGTTTAAATTCAATCTCGATTTATTTCACGTTGAATATAAATTTGTATTATTCAAAACTAATTGAAATCAACAACACGAACCCCCGAGGAAACAAACGAATACTTAGATGAAAATCTCTTGACGTGAGTATATATTTTATCAACGCCCATTATGTTTATTTTCAATTACAACATTTCGACGATTTTAAGAAATGTAATCAAGAGACACACGCTGTATTTACAGCCCCGAGTTCGGGATGAAAACATGTTTGTGAACGTTTTACAAGATGATACATGTACCCCGCTTTGTACGCGAGTTTGAGAAACCAAACGTCTTGCAAACATTTTCATTCTGAACGCAAGGTCTTTAAAGCATTGGTCAGTAATTAGGGCATGGATTAAAAATGCATCTTTGAGAAAAAATATCGTGAATTCAAAGAATGATAATCTACTAAGAACAGAAAAAAACCCCACAAACTTTCAATTGCAGACATCCTAATTTTTTCATAACTTATTGTAATTTGAATTTGGGCGAAGTAGGCGATATTGTTTTTCCTCCCTTAATTTTCAATCATAACTCGCTCAACAGGCTCATTCAGTATCATTCCAAAATCAGTCAAAAAGTCAATTTCACGATGTTTTTTTCTGTGATAAAAGTTTTTCGCCATAGTTGACAGCTTCACAAACAAGGGTAGCTCTTTGAGAAGCCACCTGTTCAAATTGAATTTTATTGCTTAAAGTTTTAAAAGGTTTAATTAGAATTTCCATAAAACATTAATTAACAATTTATAAATAAGTTTATTGGTATAAATCAAAGAAATAATTACCTTCGAGAAATACTCGAACATTTACCATGTAAGAGATGAAGAGAGTGTTTGATGATTTCACGGAGGCATGACACTTAAAACCTAATCACACTGAATAAATACGCGAAATGGATTCATACATGAGTGTGATTATGTTTTTAGTGACATTCCTCTTTGAAATCAACAAATATTATCTTCATATCGTATAATTAATTTCATTAAGCAAATTTAAAAAAAAAAAATCATTCAAGAAACAGATTTCTTACGGGTCTTCTTTTTGCGATAGCTTACAAAATCACTGCGTACTCAAATTTGTTTTCATCGGTGAATAAATCTAACTTTTCAGACAATCATTACGCATGATTATTGATGGACACATCTGAAATTAAATTATTTACTGCAGGAAACTGACGCTTAAACGTTACACCTCTCCATTCAAAACCATGCTAAATCATTCATTCAAAGCCCTATTCAATTACCTATTTCAAACACCGAAGCCATTCAGAAATACAAAGTTTCTTACGAAAATGTACTAGATCATTCACAATGTTTCACAACTTCTTTCAAACAAAAGATTTATATCAGCTGTCCTTGCGTTCAGGATGAAAACATAAGCGAAGCGCTTTCGAAATGATACCTCACTTTGCACTAATGTGCACGTGCAAAGCGGGATATCATCTCAAATCGCTCGCGAAACGCTTTTTCATCCTGAACACAGGACTGGTATAAATTTCGAAGAGTCCGCGAAGAGACACAGTTTTATTTAAAGGGATGCAATAAAATAAAGATGAGTTGGTCGAACATATCGATATTGTATTACCTCCCTTTGATTTCATCTAAAAACTCACTTCATATACCCATTCTGTATTATTCCAAAATCGCACAACATGTTGATTTTAGCGATGTTTCCATACTGTAAGACTAGCAGTTTACAGCATCGTGAAATTGACATGGTAAATGCTTTTGGAATGATTTAGAAATGAAACTGAATGAGTGCCATGAGCGAGTTTTGAGTGAATTTAATGAAAGGTAATCCTATATCGCAAATTTTGCTAAGGATGAACAAAATTAGCGATATTGATTACCTCCCTTCAATAAAAAATGCATACAAATTCTATACATAGCTACCTATATCTTCAAGACACCTATGAGATGCAAACAATTTGAATTATTTCAATGAAATCGCGATTTTTCTCTATCAAAATTCATTTTGCATGACGTTGTTGATTCTATATTTTTCCATGGGTTTGTGCATTTTTGAGTGGTTTGAGTGAGTGTTTGGAATGGATGAATGACGCGCTGAGTGAACGATTTAGGATGATTTTGATTGAGGTGAATGTCAATTTCACGATGTAACTAACTGTAATAGCTTTGGAATAGAGGGAGGCTATTTGAGAAGCCATGTGTAAACTTAAATTTATTGCTGAAAGTTTTAATGAGTTTAGTTAGAATTTACATAATTGATTAATTAATAATTTATAAATAAGTTTATTGGTATAAATCAGAGGAACAATTACTGTGTGAGAATTACGCTTATTTTTTTATAATTAGTAACATTATAAGATTGATAATCCCACGTTCAGTCACCATAAAAATCGCTCACTCAACGCTCCATTATTTCGTTCAAAACTTTGAAATATTTAGAAACGCTTTCTACAATGCCACTGATCGATAACAATACTTAACAACTTTCAAATGTGCTGGTGATGATTTGAAAACATCCGCGAACAGACACAAATCTTTTTCTATAGCTGATGACAAGACCTTTCTGATAGTACAACTCTCAATGTCATCAGTCAAGGTCGATATTATTTCTCAAGATACATGTAGATATGTGGACAAATTTTACTCGTAGATTGGTTTTACTGCTGATGTCCGAAGCGCTGTCTCTGAAATGGTAGTAGCAGGGGCATTGGTGATAATGAACACATTTTCTTTAATGTTTTTCGGTGGTTTATCGAGAAATAAGGTAGATTATCACGTGATAATCTCACCGCAAAAGCAGTAAAATTATCAAAAACATTTACCCTGCTTTTTTGCATTTCATCCTATCTGACGTCATCTATGCGTGATTGACGTTACAATGAACGTTGCATAGCAATCAAGTGCAAAATGACGCGCTTTACGAAATATGTCCTAGAAATTTCACATTTTATCTCATTTATCAATAAAGAAATAGAATAATCGTTTGTTTTCGAGTAAGATCGATTAACATTTCATTTCACGAACAACAAAAGCTATATTTTCACTCTTGAAAATATAGCTTTTGTTGTTCGTGAAATGAATATAAATCGATCTTGCACTGGAACAAACGATTTTTCTCTATATATGATTGGTAATGAACTTGAAAGAGTCGTATGAGAGAGTTTTGAATGAAATCAAGGGGGATAATATAATTTCCATAAACGGAAAACGCAAAATTCTATTACCCGCTGTTAAAAATCAATGTTCGGTTTGTTTGCTTCATTATTCTCAACAAAGTTTGAATTTTACTCCCACACTTTTTTCTGAAAATGCAAATCATTGCTTCACCTCAACACGGTTATGGTTTAATTTAAAATGGGGGAATGTCATAAAAACATAAAGATAGAAATCTTAACCAATTAGAAACATTGCCTTCTGTATAAAATATCCGCTTGGTTTGATAATAAATCACTTAGTTGCGATTGTTCTAGAAATATTATTGGGCACACACTAACTGAATAATGGGGTCATCTTTTACACCTCTTGTTTTACTGATTCTTCTAGGACTTTGGCGCCACTCGGGTGAGTATTTTTTTTATATATCATTCCGTAAATGTACTTTTCGGGTCGTTATTGGCATACGCTAACGGACAAAACTCCGGCGTCCACAGAAGAAAACGTGGATTAATGAGGAAATCCACGTGTCGTTAAAGCCCAATGGTTTTAATTTAAAAAATCCTCGATCTTGGCATATATACTTTATCAGTTTCTATGCCTTATATTGATACAGAGCATAATTAAAGACGTTGATTCAATCCCGCTTTAAATTTTGTGACGTCATAAAATCAAGCAACGTCAGTATAAACAAAAGTGACAGTTCAATGTATAACGCAGTTTTTCGGCACAATAATGGGTTTGGGATCTAGTTTGAAAGCGTTCAGGATTATGAATCATTTTACAATTTCTGTTGGTATAAAAAGTAAAGGCTATCTTTGTATGCGAAAATGGCGTAGATTCACGTTTTTTCGGGCTTCAACATTTGTAGAGAGTCAAAAAATGGTTCATCGCTCTCGTGCTTCATACACGGGCGTTAAACCATTTTCGGGTCTCTTCAAAAGAAGATGAGGAAGAAGAAGAAGAGGAAGAAGAAGAAGAAGAAGAAGAAGAAGAGGAAGAAGAAGAAGAAGAAGAAGAAGAAGAAGAAGAAGAAGAAGAAGAAGAAGAAGAAGAAGAAGAAGAAGAAGAAGAAGAAGACGAAGAAGAAGAAAAGCGCAATTACAAGAGTTCCGTGTCTATATTTGATTGTGTTGATCGAAGTCAGAAACTGCAAATGCTTTTAATAGCACATAAGAAATAACAACCCTTTTGATTGCGTTATCAGAGTTTATACAAATTCCCTAGCACCTAGCCAAAAAAGCAATCAAAAAGACAATTTTATCTTATGACTATTAAAATATCTGTGTGATAACAACCCATATGATATTTTTTTATGATATCACATAGTTATTTTTAGAACAATGACACAACTTTTGAAGAGGGTCACCAAAGGAACAGTCTGGTAAAGTATCATTGAAAATGGCCCAATGGTTCAGGAGGAGATGTCATTCAAAGATTTCGGGGTCAAAATAAGCCCCGCCCTGCCACGCCCATATTTTGGGGTCAATCCAAATTTCTTGAACAACTTTAGAAGAGGGTCACCCAAGGAACAGTCTGGTAAAGTTTCATTAAAAATGGCCCAATGGTTCAGGAGGAGATGTTATTCAAAGATTCCGGGGTCAAAATAAGCCCCGCCCTGCCACGCCCATATTTGGGGGTCAATCCTAATTTCTTGAAAAACTTTAGAAGAGGGTCACCCAAGGAACATTCTGGTAAAGTTTCATTGAAATCGGCCCCATGGTTCAGGAGGAGATGTCGTTCAATGATTTCGGGGTCAAAATAAGCCCCACCCTGCCACGCCCATATTTGGGGGGTCAAACCCTAATTTCTTGAACAACTTTAGAAGAGGGTCACCCAAGGAACATTCTGGTAAAGCTTCGTCAAAATCCACCCATGTTAGGAGGAGAAGATTTTTTAAAGAAAAGTTTAAGCACGCACGCACGCACGACGGACACCTCGCCATGACAATAGCTCGCTGGCCTTCGGCCAGTGGAGCTAAAAATTTTAAAAAAAGCCGTTATTGTTACAGGTGTACAATTATCATCCAAATTTTTTCCCTTGTCAGGGCGGAGCCTGAGTTACGAGGCACTTAAGGTTAAGGTAAATCAGCCTTTATTCAATATCATTTACTTCTTAACTTAATTAACTTGAGACCGTTAACGTAGGTTGGTTACCAAAGCCTCGTAACTTCAGCTTGTCAAAGGTGAAGTTACGAGGCTTTGGTAACCAACCGATGAAATATGTTCACTTTCTCTAAGCACGTGAATCCTTTTGGCTTTAGGGTACAGTTATTTGCACGCGTTCACGATTTGTGCCGACTTACTTCCCAATGAACCCAAAATATTTAAAAGTTAACTCGCCAAATTACGTCACGGCTAGGCGCCGCCCTGCCAGTTCATTAATAACGCAGAATACTTTCCAAGACCCAATATTTTTAAAAGTTAACTCGCCAAATTACGTCACGGCTAAGCCCCGCCCTGCCAGTTCATTAATTTCTCAGAAAAACTATCTCTGATATTTTCAGTGCTTGCTGACGATCAACAGAACGAGATTGATGATGATGTTGACATCGATTCACTTCTGGCAGCATTTTCAGAATCAAAGCGACTTGTTGAGCGAAAAAAGGAAATGGACAACGAGTCGTTTTTTAACCTGATAAACAGCAACCCAAGATTTAGGGATTGTTTAGAACACGTTAAAAAAGAAATGGAAGAGGATGGGCTTCCCGACTCAAAATTGTCCATGTGTACAGGTGAATGCATTGCTTATGCATACCTGAAAGATGGTTACGGATTCGATCGGCCCGATATTTTCCCCGACTTGAACTGCTTAATGGATGGGTAGGTTTTGATGTCGAAAAATAAAATAATTTTGACCTGTCAGGCAAAAAGTTGCCATCTGAAAACTTAGCGAATTAAAACGTGATCTGACATGCAAAAACGGACCGTCTGTGAAGTCCGTACATTTTTTTTCTTTTCTTTTCTTTCTTTTTTTTTTTTTTTTTTTTTTGAAAAAGAGATAAGGTCAGTAGAGATAGACTGAAGGTCTCATTTCAAAAATTCCTATATGGGAACTTAGATTGACTATTCTATATTAATTCACATAAAAATTGCGTTAAATTTCCACCAAGTCAGACTGCGCAATGTACGGACATTCGGAACATCATTCGGCTATTTCCGTAAACTGCAAAAGTCCAAGGACGTATGTAAGGCGGATGGATATGTAACAAAATTGTGCATTTTGTTAGGCGGAAACAGTCTTAGAAAAACCAGCGCGGAAACAACCGGCGCTATGATTAAAGTTATATCTTTTATAGTAAATAACGGCTAAACAATCTTAATTTTTGAGAATGACGAATCATTCTCAAAAATTAAGATTTTTCAGCCGTTATTTAAGAGTCTAAAGATATTTATAAAGATACGATGGTTTCACGTCAGTGACTTAAACGAGTAGCGTTGGCGACGTCGAATGTTTTCACTCAAAGTTTCGAGGGCTAACGCCATTTTAACTGACGTCAACTAGTTTTTCCAAGGTTTTCCCGTAATTTTTGAAAATAGAACGTCTATGTACTAGGTGGGCGAAACCTCAAGAGTTTCGCAGAAGAGGAATGAAGAGAAGTTGAATTAAATGTCCAAATAACGGAGGATCTTATTCACAAATGTTTGCGAAAAAGGGGGAAACGAAAATGGGAAAAAAACGGTAGAGGGATTATTTTCGATAGGCTTTAGGTTAAATTGAGTGAACAAAAAAGAATTTTAACGAGTGTTTGGGGCTATAAAATATTATAGCGTTTTTGGTTTTCAATAAATCAAGGATTTATTAACCTTACACGAAAATTAAAAACGGTTATCTTATTCTTTCAATTCTAAAATGACACGAAATGTGGAAATTGTAGGATTGTTTCTTAAAAGCGCGTCATTCCGCACGAGATTGCATGGCAACGTCGATCATTTTTCTGCCCTCAAATCGCGACTATATCCGGCAAAATCTTGTGATTTATCGGTGTAAAACATTCCGTTCCGAAGGAATCGAACAAAGTTCAATTCATTCTTCTCTGCATTCCTCTACATCCGAGGTTGATCGTGAGATTGGCCGAGTGGTGTTCCGAATGAATGTACGGATAAACATTAGACATCTAATTTTCGTAAAATCAGCAGAAGCTGTGCGTTCACTACAGGCTTCGTCGCACGTGAAATAATAACTTTTGTTGTTCACTGAATATATGAAAACAAATAAAAAGAGTATAAGTTTTTTTTCAGTTTAGGTACAAATTTTCTTAATTAATGCTTTTCGGTGGATAATCAATAAATAACGGTTAATTATCATACATAAACTCATCCGCAAAACCATTTGCATTTCAAAAAAAAAAGATGAAAATAAATAAAAATAATACCCTGCTTTCTTTTCTTCACATTTATGACGTTATCATAATGTAACGTTGCAATGAAGTGTCGCATTTTGTCTAAATTTTGCATTTAGGTAAAAGAAAATTTTCAGTTTTTTATTCAAGTAAGATTGATTAGAAATTCTTTTCGTGAACCTCAAATCTATATTTTCACTAGTGGCAGAGCCATGCGCAAAATATAGCATTTGTTGTTCACTCAATGACATTTAAAATGGTAAAGCACTCAACAAATAATTATCACCAGTCCGATTAGGCTAGCTCAGTTGGGAGAGCACCGGACTTCAAAACCATTGAAGTTCGACCGCGTAGGTTCGATTCCCGGGCTGGCAGACTAACAAAAAATGTCTTGAGGATGAGACGGTAAACCGAGGTCCCGTGAGACGGTGCCTTACACCGAGCACGTTACAATTCCATGGCGGATCTCAGCAGTAGTTTCGTCGTGTATCCGTGTACTATCCCCCGTAACAACTAACCGTCTTCTGGGGGCGTCACTTATATCAGAGTCGTATACCTGGTTAAGTTCCGCAATTTAGAGTGAGTGATCAAAGGTCAATTTTGTCTATAACTGTATAGACAAAATTGACCCTTGATCACTCTCTTGAAATTGTTGATCTATACAGTGGATTAGAAAATTATCCGGTGTAGGAACATGCAAGATGGCGGACGTAAACAAATATAAAGTGTAATTACTTTTCCAATCGCAAAATATAGGTTAATTTCACTGATGAATAGACATTGTAGCCGACAGAAAGGATCCGTTTTTCTTATCTTTCCTTTATTTTCTAGTGATGCCAACTACAGAACAAAAATCTATCAATCTCAATTGATCACTTAATTTAGTCTTTGACCTAATTATTCAAATTTTGAGGACATTGGTCAAGGTCAATGTCAATATTCAAAAATGATGCGAGATTCAAAGATTATCTTTCTCCAAACTTTATTTTTCACTTAATATTATCGTTCACCAAAAATTCACAATTCAAGAAAGATGGTCAAAGTTAAACGTCAGTGTCAAAGAGCCAACCTTAAGCCATAATTAAATACGATCAACTTCCAAACTTTATTAGCAAAATCTGATGGTTCTAAAATTAAAGAAATTGACGTATGTATTAAATATTTCTCCTTTGTCACTATTCGAAAATAAATCTTATGCCTTCCATAATTTTTATTAACCAACTTCGTGCTTGTTCTACACTGTTACAAACCATGTGTCTACACAGTTTCAAAAAGTGTATCTACACTGGTTCAAAATCTCCTCAAAACCTTTGTATCTACACTGTACCGATTAAAAAAATATGGCATGTTTCTGTACTGGACCGTTGTCCATTTACATAAACTTTTTAAGATGCTTTTTAAGAGCTGTCAATATTTGGCGTTTGGGCTTACGATAAGTTGTGGGACAATGGTGATTTGTAATGAATCCAAAATTCTGGAATTATTCTTTGAATCACCGCTTCAATTTCGGTTTTTTTTCTAATCACCAAACTTTATCGATTAAATCCGAATTTTGTATTTTGCGTCAAGAGAAATTAATAGGAAAATAAGAAAATCGGACATTTGATGTTGGTTTCTATGTCTAGTGGCAAACACCATCCGCAAAATTTACCTGTATTTTTGCGAATCAAAATGTACTTACACTTTATTGTTGTTTACGTAGGCCATCTTGCATTTTTCTACACCGTACACTTTTTTACTACACTGTACCAGGTGTACGACATGTACTACGTTAGCGACGAATAATAACTAATATTCTATTTCTCTCTCGATTAGATAACATCAAATAGGGCGAAATGACCGAAAGCATGGTATTATCTTTTGATATTTTCACCGGTTTGTGGCGAGGTTATTAAGTGATAATCAAAGTCAACAAAAGAAACAAATGTTCTTCCTTGAATTTCTAAGGTTAAGCGTAAGACTGTGCTAAGTGAAAATACTATTTATCATAACCTTAACAAGAGTTTTGAAATGTTTACACACTCAGAAAACGACCAACAAAGAATATGAAGATAAAGGCGATATAAATGGACTATGAAAAGGATAAAAGCCCTCCACCCATTTTCACTGCTTTATGATTTTAGCGTTGATGAATAATCAAACATCGTAAGTACAGCTTGAATAAGCTGTTAATACGATGTTTTGATCATTCAACAACGATATTTCTCGAAGAAGGATTTATTTGTATTACGCACTTGCGTAATATGCGTAATGATAATTACGCCGTTGATGTACGATATACTTTGTCGTATATATCCTTAGTACAGTCTTGCACTTAAACATTTATTTTCCTCAGGTCTGACGTGAAAGATTCAGGGCTCGTTCTCCCAGCGAAGAGGTGGAAGCTTTTCAAGAAGATCGGAGCCTGGTGGAAGAAAAACAAAGCCAAGATTATCAAAGGGTTCGTGATTGCTGGGAAAATTATCAAAGGGATTGTCACGCTTTTCACTGGGAAATAATAAAGAATGGATGAGATTAAGATGGTCGGCCAAAACAACAACGAAACAGAACAACAGCAACTCCATAACCAAGAACAACTCAACACGATCAACAAATAGAGAATTAAGAATGAGTGGTCATTGGATACCGAATTTATTAAACGAGTCATCTATAAACAGATAAGAACGAGGCTGCGCCGAGGTTTTATCGGTTTTAGATGACGAGTTTAATAATTCGGTATTTTATGAGCATATATTCTAATTATAATATGACCCGATTTTTTGCGAAAAATAGTCAAAATTCTTGAATTCAACGATACATAGATTATATACAAATAATTTAATCAAATTAGAACTCGAATACGGTATTATGACTTGTGAGTACAATTCAATTGTATACAATCGACGAGTCCAAATAGCGAATTCGACTTATATATGCCGGTATTTTGCAAACAATTTGTGTCGTTTTATCATCCCGAACGTAGGGCTTTGTGGAAACGAAACGGAATTCTTGAGAAATGGCGCCCCGCTTTGCGCGTGTATAAATAATTTCTAAGAATTTGGTATCTTTTTCGTAACCTGAGCGCGGGAAAGGGTACTCCGTTTTCAGCAGAGGCCTTTTTACATATATATATAGAGGATAATCGTTTGTTTAAGTGTAAGATCGATTAATATTTCATTGAGTGAACAACAAAAGCTATATTGTCACGAGTGGCAGAGCAACGAGTGAAAATATAGCTTTTGTTTTACACGAAATGAAATATTAATCGATCTTACTCGAAAAACAAACGATTTTTCTATTTCTTTCATGCAAAAATGAGACAAAATGTGAAATTTCTAGGACATATTTTCGTAAAGCGCGTCATTTTGCAAGAGATTACTATGCAACGTTTATTGTGACGTCACTTATTTCGCCCCGCATAGATGACGTCAGATAGGATGAAATGCACAAAAGCAGGGTATAAGATTTTGATAATTTCATTGCTTTTGCGGTGAGTTTATCAAGTGATAATCTACCGTTATTTCTCGATAAACCACCGAAAATTATTAAAGAATTTGATTTATTCTTACTTAAAATGTGGATTTAAAACTCATGAATTTAGTAATACATGATCATGCATAAATATCTATAACATTTGTATTTTTGATAAAAATATTTCAGAAGTAAAGAAGATGATGCATGTTTATTTTTTTCTCCAAAATACCTTTTGAATTGCTTAATACCTGTCTCAAGAGCAACTTTAGATTATATACATACGGTTACAAACATCAAATTGACACTGATCCCATTAGAAACCATTCTAATTCACTCAACATACCAGTCATTAATTCCAAACACTCGATCTAACCATTCAGAAAAAGCACATACAATCGTTAACAGTTCCTTACAACTTCATTCAAATCGAACAGAATAGATTTTATCTTGTTTCTATTAGCTGGGTGTTGATTTTGAAGCTTCGGCGAAAAGACACAAACTTATTTTACAAAGAAAGGTACGTCATTAATTTAAAGGGGGGGGGGGGTAATGGAATATCGATAATTTCGTCCATTTTGGACGAATTTTTACCGATATTGTACTACCTTCCTAGAATTTCTAACTGTAGCAAAAATGTCTATCCCCTAGATGACTACTGATTGGGACCCCTCAACCAGTATAAGGAGGCGGGGGGGGGGGGGGGGTTTAAAGAGAGACCCTTCATTGATCGGACGCGTACATTAGGAAATTGACACCAACACCAACACCGATCAAATAATTCTAAATAATTCTAAATCTCACACATGATGTTCCTTTCGTGGCATTTCTTTTGTTGAATTAAATTGTCCAAAACGATCTATAATCGTTCCAAAATGCTCCGAGATTGTTTAAAACATTCAGAAACCGTTCCTAATCGCCCGATAGTGCTACGAAATCACCGTTCGAAAACGCTTCACAATGCAAATGAAATCGATGTGATAATTCCGTGGTATTATATGCTGGTGCCGATTTAAACTCCGGGGGCGGCTATCGATCTTGGTTCTTTCATTGGCCCAAACATTCAGCGCGAGTACTGGCTAATTTTCCAGGAAGCAGAATCGAGAGGGATTAATCTACGTTGTAAGAACTTGTTTCCCAATCGATGTAAAATAAATATGTTTAAACCAAACTCCTTTGGTTGATCCGCGAAGACATAAAAATCTATTAAAAGAATGGGAAGTAGATTTTACTTAAGGGAGGTAATGATATATCAATAATTTCATTTGCCAAATTTCGTGTAAGTGCACATAATCTTCAAATTGAAAAGGGTAGGCACCAAAAGAAACCTTTCATAGACAGAATTTGTCCTCTTTGTAAATCACAAGTTGAAACTGAAGCCCACTTCTTATTACAATGCCAGTCTTTGTCAGATAGCAGGAAAATATTCTTTGCTGAGGTAGAAGGCATCACACCTTCCTTTAAAATCATGAATGATGATGATAAATTTAGATACATTTTACAAATGAAAGAATATGATGTGTTGCAAACTTGTATATCTTATGTTCACAAAATGTTTGAAGAAAGAGATAATCTACTCGCAAAAACAGCTGCAAACTCTTGAGTTTCCTTTTATTTCAGTGTATTAATTCGGAGACCTTAGTATGAACCATGTATATCCATCTTCTTGGTAAAGAAAACTTGCTTTTTACGAAACTTTGTTGACCCTTATTATGAAAATAGAGCAGATCTTCTTCGACGCAAATTGTTCATTTTGTCATTGTTTTCTGCTTTAAAAAAAAAAAAAGAAGGAAAAGAAAAAAAAGGGAAATAAAATAAATTAATTATTAGATAAATATGAAAATAAAAATTGTTATCTGCTGCTGCTTCTTTAGGTCTTTATAAGTCTTAGATTTATTTATATATTTTCTTTATTAAAGATTTTCAGTTTTATTTTTGTTCATTAACTTATTGAATGCAAACATATTATAATATATGCATTTTTTAGGGTCATCGTTACCTTTATAATTGGTCATAGATACCGTGAAATTAATTATATATTATATATATATAAAAAAGATTATCTTTGGGCAAGTATTATGAGTGTGATTCCTAAGCATAGCAATAACTGCATTCTTCTAGCTCTGATTGCAATGATTTTGAATTACATTATAATGATATGACCCTGGCTCTCGATATGTATGCTGATATTTTATATCGGTTCTTTAATCTTAGATTATATACCCATCTGATATATACCTTTTGATATGTTCTGTCTTGTGTGTTTATTGTATGTATGTTCTTGGTGACAATCCTATAACTGGATTTTTTAAACCAATAAAGGAATTTGAATTTGAATTTGAATTTGAATAATTTCGTTAATCTTGAACGAAATTAGCGATATTCTATAACCTCCATTCAGTATCATTAAGACCCGCCAATCACATTCATTTAATTTCATTCCGAAATCACTTTAAGATCATCCATATTATCGATTCCATGATGTACGCGAATCGTATTAGATAGAGGTTATTGAATGAGTGGTCATTGAATACCGAAATTATTAAACGAGTCATCTATTAACAGATAAAAACGAGACTGTTCCGAGTTTTTATCGGTTATAGATGACTAATTTAATAAATATGGTATTTAATGAGCACAAAGGACAGAATTCACGAATATCCATTTTTGGCCCTGTAATTTCTCATTTTATAAATGTTTGAAAAACATACTTTTAACATTGTGTTTGTATTAAACGACCTTCCTTCAGTTCCACAATATGAAATAGTTTCTCGTAATACCTTTCTGTCATTCGAAAAAACATCCCAAAATAACCCCTGTTTTCACAAAAATAGCCTTTTACCACAGATTTTTCGTAAAAAGTTTCACCAAACACTATGTTCACACTCACGCGACACCTTTAAATTTTGAAATTATTTAGATTAACCAAAGGGGAATCTATTTTTCAGATTTTAAAAGTGTGGCAGATATGTGATCAATATTCAAAAAAACAAGAATGAAAGTACAATCTTGCAATATTTCAACAATTTTGAGTGTTGTTGAAAAAAATGAGATGTCTGTGATACCAAACATAATGATATAATTTGAATTATTTTGTCTACTAATTGACATGTGATAAAGTAGGACTTCACCTTTTCCTTCAAAGTTACATTATCTCCAATAATTCCCATTGAAGTTTGTCAAACTCAAATTAATTATTAGATATGGTGTAGTAATGACGTCACTTTCTGTATTTGACGTCATAATCACAGACAACATTAACATTGCGCTGAATGTTTGGAATTTGTTCATATATGCCTTATTCCACAAATTAGAATATAAAAATGGCTAACTTGAGTCACCAAAACCATTCATACTAAAATAACCCAAAATAGTGTATCTTTAGCTCACCTAAGCACAACGTGCTCAAAGGAGACTTTTTAGGATCACCATGACTGTTGTATAGTCAACTTTCTTAAAACCTCTTCTTCTCCTGAACCACTAGGCTGATTTCAATGAAGCTTTACCATAATGTTCCTTGGATGACCCTTTTCAAAGATAATTCGCAAAAATTTGATTGGCACATAAATATGGGCGTGGCAGAGAGGGGCTTATTTTGAGCCAAAAAAATCTTTGAACAACATCTTTCCCCTGAACCACCAGGCCGATTTCGATGAAACTTTACCAGAATGTTCCTTGGGTGACCCTTTTCAAAATTTGTTCACAAAATTTTGATTGGCCCATAAATATTGGCGTGGCAGGGTGGGGCTTATTTTAGCCCGTAATCTTTGAACAACATCTCCTACTGAACCACTGGGCCTATTTCAATGAAACTACATCAGAATGTTCCTTGGGTGACCCTTTACAGAAATTGTTCATGAAATTTTGATTGGCCCATAAATATGGATATTGCAGGGTGGGGCTTATTTTTAGTCTCCTCAGTAATGACTGGGTCTATTATCACTTTAAATTCTTGGAGTAACATCTCCTCTTCAACAATTAAAAAGTTACTTGGATGAGATTCAGGTTTACGGCCATTCTGGTCCTCTCGTTTAAAAAACCCTCTTTATTTAATCATATTCCAACCATTATCAAATGTGCATCATCATGCAAAAAAAAGACATTAACACCAAAATAACCTAGAAATTGCATATTTGCAATATTTATGAGTATAATATAGATCATAGTTACTATTGCCCAGGTTATTTATACAGAGAGCGATGAGTAGTTTATGTTGATAATTAACGCATTTTACAAAAAAAAAAAAGATTCCATTCTTGTATCATAAAATATTAATGAGTAAAACAAGAGGACAAAATTGGTCCTTTATCGCTCACCTGAGTCTGTTTGACCCCAGGGACATCACATCAATTGAATAGTCAGATGTCATAAAGGAGATAATTTCTCACAAAACTAAGTTTGGGAAAAAATTGTGGCCTCTAGAGTTATAAAAAGAAAATTATCATTAAGACCCATTTTCCTGTGATATGTAATGAATCTTTCCCACTTTCCATAGGGTTCATGACATGACCAACATTCTGACCAAGTTTCATGAAGATGAGGCCATATATGTGGCCTATAGAGTGTAAACAAGAACATTGTCAATAAGACCCCTTTTCCCACGGTATGACATGGATCCTTCCTATTTTCAATAGGAGTCACCCTTGTGACTTGGCCAATATTTTGACCAGGTTTCATGAAGATGAGGCAATATTTGTGGCTTCAAGAGCATAAACAAGAAAAATGTTATTAAGGCACCTTTTCCCATGATATGCCATAGATCCTTCCCATTTTCAATAGGCTTCATCCTTGAGACCTTGCAAATATTCTGACTAAGTTTCATCAAGATTGAGCCATATTTGACGCATCTAGAGTGTAAACGAGAAAATTGTTATTAAAGCCCCTTTTCCTGTGATATGGTATAGATCCTTCCCATATTCTGTATGGTTCATTCTTGTGACCTGGCCAACATTCTGACCAAGTTTCATGAAGATTGGACAATATTTGTAGCCTCTAGAGCGTAAACACTGTTCTTGACGTCTGACGACCCATGAAGCACACCGCACGACGGACTTTCAATGATCACGAAAGCCCACCTTGAGCACGATGTGCTCAGGTGAGCTAAAAAATTCGCAAAAATAAAGAAAACGCTTAAAATCAAACGCATTAAAACCAGCTATTTTAGCTGTCATGGTAACCAGTTTCTGTTTAAATTACAGCATGAGTTGGATAAGTCAAATTTTGGAACTTATCTACAGATGTATGAAAATATTCCATTAAAATAATAATTATGGCCAATTATATTTCATAGTAGGGCTTAATAAAGCAATTTTAGCCTGTTGCCATGGTAACCAGTTCACACAAGAATTCTTTTAAAGGCAATTTCAACAGTTTTTCAATCGTCTCTCCTTTAGTGTCAAATTAAATCTAAATCAGAGAGCATATAAGTACAAAAATTGTTTAATTAGTTAAAGGGAGTCAAGAAAAAAATACTTAATGCATGTTGTCAATAAATCAAATATTTCAAAAGTAAGTCCTTTGGTTAAGATTGTAGCACACACATTTTAATCTAGGAGGCATATACCATGCTTTATAAGAACATGTGTTTAATACAATTAGTTATCACAACGCCTTTAAAACAATAGTTATGTGTATTTTGTGTTTGATTATGCGTATTTTTGTACATTTAATAATGCATTCTGCAAATAGAATCTTTTTTGTTACCATGGCAACAAAATTCGAACATGGAATTTGTTCATAAGTAAATCGTCTAACTATATTATAATGCCATTCAAGATAAAATAAGCATAATAAAGTTATTTTGAATGATTCAATGCCAAAAAATGATGAATTTACTAGGTGCGTGTTAGTTGTTGCCATGGTAACATAGAAAAAAGAAACATAACTTTTAAAGATCATTTTATTACACATAGATGCAAAAGTACCATTTTATAGCATTTTTACCAAAAAATAACACAGGGCCAAAAACACCCTTTCGTGAACCTAGCCCTTTGATATTCTTTTTATAATATGATCTGATATTTTTAGATAATTGAGGAAATTGCAATACATATCGATCGAAGTTATTCCGCGAAACATATTCATAGCGTCGATTGCAAAATGACGTCATTAAATACATTATGACGTCATTTTCACAACAATATCATAACGTTGATATACGCTCTTAGCTCATTTGCATAGTTATTCTACTAGTGTAATAGCACCCGTGTAATATCAAAAATATTCAACGGGGTTATTTCACTCCCGCGACGTAGGTCATATTATAAAACTATGTATTTTCATCGATCATATGACTTGGAAAAAAAAAAATTAAATTAAAGCCTGCGCTCAAGATTTAAACGCGAAACGCAAAACGTTTGAGAAAGAGTTTTCGACTTTGCACTCGCCCTTACGTGCAGATCAGGTTATAACTTCTTAAAGTCCGCTAACGTATTTTGTCTTTAAACTATACAAATATCCGTGTGATAACATACCATATGCTATGTTTCATAATATCACATAGTTATTTTTAGAACAATGATAACATGCGGTTATTATTAGTTACTTGCATTTCGGTTAGAGACATAGATGAAAAAAAGACAAATAGAGGTTATAAGATAAATATAATACGTACTAAGTGTATTGTATGAAAAAATATCTAACTCGGTTGTGAGAATTGATATTTGTCTCGGCAAAGCCTCGACAATTGTCAATTCTCCCAACCTCGTTAGACACTTCTTTTCATACAAAACACTAAGTACAGTCCGACCGACCAACATTGCAAGTGACGTCATGATTTGTTTATTGTTCTATTGATATGTGAAATATGTAAGGTTTAATAAATAGTAAAAACACTCTAATTTGACAAGTTGGTAAATAGCTCAGGTAGTTAGTGTGTTCGGACATACGTCTCCGACAGTCGAAAGTAAAGTGAAATTTAATATTGGGGTTCGAAACTCTCTCAGAAGAATTATTTTTGTAATATTATGATATTTTTTCAATATAGAAAATAATTAATTCCATTTTTTCAAAATAATAAAAAAAAAAGATTCTTTTCTCTACTGATGTATTAGTATTTCCATAATTTTCTATTTCCAACTCATACACGCGTATTCATAAACATCACAAAAATGGAAAGCGATCTTTTTTTCAAAATTATTTCGAGTAAATTTGCTAATGCTAAAAAAATGCACCAAGTTTTGAATCTTGAATTTATGAAAAGAAAAGAAAAAAATCATTTCTTTTGCCTCGGTACGAACCAATGAAGCACGTTATTCAGACTAGGGTGCGTTACCGACTGCGCTAATTACGACAGTTGTTTTAATGTGGGTTGAATAACAATTTAATTTCAACATTGCCTTTGAAAGGTAAACAAAAAAAAGACGTCACTTGAAATGCATGGTGGTTGATTTGTACGTATTATATATTTATTCCTGTGCTAATGACTGTTTGATAACTTTTTCTACAGAACTGCCTTTTGCGTAGGCATTCAAACATGTGCGTACTCAAAGATTTGTACACCGAAGGCACGAAAAAAAAAAACACAAAAAAAACTCAGCTTTTCAAGGTTATTTTTATCGCAGTAGCGCGTTGAATTCTTTATTATTGAGTCAAATACAACAGGTATTTTATTTTGTTTTAACAGCATGACGGTAATTTGGAAGCGTCAGCTAAAAGATTTTTCTTTTACTTTTTTTATGCAGAAGATCGTAGAATTTCTAAAGGTAAATAATGAAAATCAAAGTTTCGTTAAATTAGACGAAATAAGCGATATTGAATTATCTTCCTTGAATTTTATTCAAAACTCTCTCCACATGCTTATTCAATATAATTCCTAAGTCATTTTAAGAAAGTTTAATACGTCGATTTCACGATGTTTCTCACTGTATACCAAAATATACGACATAACAATATGTTTAAACAAAAGGAGAAATTGCGTATAACAACCCATTTATGGGTCGCATTATGCGGGCTCGGGCACGGACTTTATCTGATGTAATATCAAATGCAATACCTCGTCGGCTCTCTAGGCTTATAGCAGAAGATGAAGATCAATGTCTAGGAGAAAGTCTAAAAGTAAATAGGAATTAGGAACACCAAAGAAATTAGATGAAATATGAAAAAGAAACTGGCACTCACCGATAACGCAGAGTCAGTATGGAGCTCATGTAAGAATTTGAAAAGATATAAGAAAAGAAAGACCTCGCAGAGTAAAAGATTTGTTTAACCTGTAGCCTCCAGAAGTAATTGGAAAAAAATAGATGATTTCTTGGAAGAAACTCTAGACAAGAAAGATACAATTCAAATAGATGGCAACCCAGTAGCAAAAAGACGCCTTCTGAAGTTACATAGAGAATTAAACCAGAAGTTCAGACAGGCAAACCAATCGTTTGACAAATGCTTCAGTACATTCCGGTCCATGATCCCAAGGAATTTTAAGTGTCTTAATATTACATGTCGTAGAGTATGTTTCTGCTTAAAAGATTATAATATAAATCAAAAAGTAGAATGACTGAATATGGTTGCCAAAAGACTCAAAGTAGATAACAATCTAACTTTACCGAGAAAACTATCAGATGTTTCAACATGCGAGGTTGGAACAAACCATTTACCAGATCAAAGATGTAAAGACAGAAGCTGTACCCATTGTGGTTTTGAAAACATTCTAAACTGGTATGAGTCTCTAAAAGCAAGATGTGATGAAGCTAATATAAATAATAGGATATACCACCAGTGGGAAACAACTAATGTAACGTATCGAGGCAAAGATGGAAAGAATAAGACAGTAAAAAGAAGGGTTCAGAAAACCACAACCACCACCCCTTCCAAATGGATAAAAGACATCTCAGATTCATTGGTTGAGTTCACGCAACATTTATTCCGTATGGATTACGATAGAATATTATAAAAAAACCCGAACATCTCCCTCTCAGCCACTGTCTAGTAATAGTGGACTTTTCTGGAAATGCTAATCTACAAGCACAAGCTAAATTAAATCTGCTCATTGGGCATTGAAGCAGATCACAGTCCACCCTATATACATTGCGAGAGATGATAGGGGAATAACAATGGGTGAACCAAAGATAAATAAAAAAATTTGTTGTTATTTCTGATGAGGTTTAAACGTGATTCAAAAGTTTACGCTTTCACTTACCAACTCATCAGCCATATATATATATATATATATATATATATATATATATATATATATATATATATATATATATATATATATATATATATATATATATATATATATATATATATATATATATATATAGACCAGTGCTTTTTTAGTGCACATTAACGACATAGAATGTAGTACATATTACTTATAGCTTTAGCTTGAGTAAGCACACAGAAAAATGTTCAGAAAAGCTAACAAGACACTTGGACTATCTAAAAGAAATCTGCATTGGTGCGCTCTTGAGGTTAAATAACAAGCATATAAAGGACTTGTAAGACCAGAGTTGGAATAGGCGAGTGCAACATGGGACCCTCACCAAATTTATCGACAAAAAAAAAAAAAAAAAAAAAAAAAAAATATAGAAACAGCACAAAAAAGATCCGCTCGGTTTATTTCTTCGAACTATGATAACAAACTAGGAACCGTGACGAATCTTAAGATCATTGAAACTGGAAAGTCTTAAATAAAGAAGAAAGAGAAATCGTCTCATGTTATTCTGTAAGGGTTCGAACAAAAAGGCTTCCATACCAATTAGCCAACTAGATAGACCAAAGACGTACCTCTAAAACAACACATGTTGAACATTTCAACCCACTGAAGGGACCACCAAAAAGCGGTCGCTTATTGGAATGGTCGCTTAATACGAAATACCATGATAAATGTGACAGCTTATTTTGATAGTATTTATAGATTGTCGTTCAAGTCGTACAGAATCTTATGATGTTCGAACCATAAAAATCGTCTAATTGAGACGATTCAAATGGGTTCCAACAACATAAGATTCGACAATAACCAATTTTTCGTTAAGAATGTCATCTTTTTCAGAAAATTTGCTTACGTTGAGGGGACTTTTTATGGTGATCGCTTAATAAAATTGGTCGCTTAATAGACGTGGTCGCTCGAGCAATATTGACTGTAAATAAATCCCGTTTTATTCCAAGTACTACACGGGACTGGAAACTCAAGTAATCCTGTAAAAAACTTTATCATACATGGAAGCCTGTATAACCCTGATAACACCTGCCTGATAACATAGCATGTTATCAGTCAGTCTATTTTTAGAAACAATTTGCATACACTTTCACCTGAATTTCTTTGATTTTTAAGGGTTTATTATAATTACGGGCTGAAATTGATTGCATGATAAATAGAATGACACGTGAGTGTCTTAAAATATCAATGTTATCTGGTCTCGACTGCAAGAAATTATCATGACTCGGTAGAGCCTCGTCCTGATAAATTCTCCAAACCTCGACCAGATAGCATTGTTATTTTTAGACACTAACATGTTATTCTCTATTTATCAGTGATATCAAAAACAAAGTCTTATCAGGTAGAAATGTCGCAAGCGCCACAAAAGAATGTCCGAGGATGTATGTAAAGCTCAAGATCAGGGATGCCTTGAAAGTTTGAAGGCAGCATAATATATGAAACAGATACTATAGCAACATATATTTCAAGACTTTGCTTGTGATAAATACACTGCACATGTATTTAATGAGTAGAGGTTTTTAAGCTTAGAACGCTAGAACCTTAACGTGAGAACTACCAGCTTCTATAGGTTGTCCAGAGGCCGCGAAAAACTAAAAAGACTGTTAAATGCGACGTTAAATATGAACTGGTTAAGGTTTTAATAACTTGCTGATTATCAAAAATGTGTATTATTTTTTGAGAAGCAGAATTAATCTGTAATCAGAAAAGTGTTTCCTTCTTTTGTGTTTTGTGCATATTAAGCGTTTGGCAGACAAGCATACAGATTTAAGCAATCAGCTGTGGTAAACCACATACTAAGCACATATTATGATCCTGATGGTTTGGCACTCAAACAATCTATAATTCATAATGCAAAATGTAATAATTTTTGTATTAAGGCTTAGTCGTTTGGACTCATATTCTTGTAAGAAAATATAAATATGTGCACAAGAACTCAAGAACATACGAAAACTAACTTTGTGGAATGACTTTGTGTCAGACAAAGTAAATAACTAAATTTATGACTTTATAACCCTGTGTTAAAGGCTATGTCCTTAAAACATTTCTATTCTTCTTCGTGAAATTTGGACTTAGTATTTTTGAAATTGAGATAATTAAAATCTGTCTTTGTGACTCTTTAGAACGTTTTAGAATTTGTATATCTTTGCGCTTCAATGCTATATTGTATGTTTTATTCAATATTTCCAAATTGACATCTTTTTACACTTGTCTTTTACCTTACAACTTGAGCCTTTCTACCTTACAAAATAGCATTATGAACTACAACGACAACTACCGAAATCCCTACATTAAGGACAGGCAAAAAACCCTTCGTTATATAAACCATATCCAAAAACAATACAATACAAATCCCTTATTTGCAATAGAAAGCGCACAACTTAAGAAGAACTATTACAACCAATCAACTTTAACATAACATTAAACAAATGAGCATGTCAACGAATAACACATACAGTTACACGTTACCGTTGGCCCACAGATAAGTACACACAGGGCAATTTGATAAAGAGAAGGATAAAAAAGAACTAAAACTAATTTTCTTTTGCCAAGGAGTTTTATGAGTGAATTACTTATATTTCTTTATATAAAAATGTCGTCTGATTTCATCAACCAGAAAAAAGTTCAAATGTATTAAAGTTTGATAGATTTTTGTCTTTGGATTTTTAAAGAAAGTGTACAGGATCTTTCTTATACAAGATTATTATATTTAAGAAGCAAGTGAATTTCATCCTCTACCTTAGATTGGCATAATCTACATATTCTTTCTTCTACTTTAACTTTGTAATGTCGTCCCTTTCCAATTTCTATATCATTAGTCGATTTTCGGAATTTATTTAATATCTGTCCTTAATTCCAGTCTGAAATATCAATGCATCGTTCTTGACTTATATTAGCTTTAAAAATTCTGTAAGTTCTCAGTTTGTTTACAGTGCCGATATATTGTTTTGTTGTTTTTTTTAACATATTTACAATTAATAATCATTAATATTATTATTGCATTTAAACATTAAAATATTTAAAATTTGTGTTGAAAATTATTTACGGCGTCAATATAGTAGAAGCATCTACAAACAACGTCAAAAAATTAACGTTAGGAGACGACATCGACGTCAACACTCAAAAATCAAGGGATTCAAAACCATTTGTATTAAAAGCTGTGGTTACGACATAGATGTCGTTACGTCAATGAAGAAAAATACTAAATATTGCTCTATGTGCTATCAAATAACGTCTTTTCTACATGGCCAGTGATGATGAAAGCGACGTTGACGCCATTACGTCAACGTCTATTCGTGAGTAATCAAAAATGTAATCGATGTCATTTCAACGTTAACATAATATAGAACTTTATCCTGTCACTAGCTATAAATATTGCCTGATAAAAGGGGGTATGGTAAACTTGTTGATATCAGGTCACTTGATCACGTGACAGCTTTATCATGTCACTTCGTCACGTGGCCTGCCAGATCTTATTTTTGCGGCTGTTAGGTTTGAAAACAGTCCTCTCTAACATTTTTCTTTTGAATTTGAGTGTCTATTTCTGACAAAAAATAATTCACTCGATTCTCCTATGTATTTAAAATCAAATCGCGACCATATCGATGACGTAGTACATGACTGATGACGTAACTATAAAATTGTGACGAAGCTTATCTCAGTGTTTACATTCGACCTCGAAAGCTGTCAAGAATTAATTTAAAGACATTTATCTAAATGGATTCAACGAAGATATATTCGTCCGAGGAGAAAGTAGCTTTGCATCTGATCTCAATCTATGTCTATTTTCTTATTAAGAGCAAGGAAGGCGTTGAATTGGGATTTGCTTTTAGCTGCATGACAAAACTTCGGAGAAGAAAGGACTATTGAGATTGCGAAAATCACCCGATTCATATCTTCTTAATAATAATCATTTAAGGTAGGCCCCTATGTACGTATTACTCAAGTTTTCTTTTGTTAAAATTTTCTTGCTAAAGTATCAGAAATCCTTTCGATTGTCAAGTCCTTTAGCCGTTAGCGATCACCCCCACCTCATCTACCCATTTACCCGTATGATGAAGACTTGCCGAGTCTCGGAGTTGTAAATCGGGATCGGGCTAATTTTTCGTATGTAAATAACAAAAAGAAAATAATAAAGATTGTAACAGGATAAATAGAATAAATGATAGGTGACGTGAGATGGAAAAGTTTATCGGGCTCGGCTGCGGAATTTATCCGGTTCGCCTCCGACTCACCAGATAAATTCCTACGCCTTGCCTGATTAACTTTTCCATATCAAGTCACCAACCATCTATTCTCTATATACCATTTTAGAATTAGAAAATATATAAAACCCTTCCCTAATGTCACAAGAGGGAGTAAGAATCCGGCAAAACATGAAGACAAAAGTCATTTGTTACCTACACCGTGCTTATTTACCTAACGGCTCCAAACCAAGTGTCTACATATAATAAACTCGGAAAATGCATCTACTCTGTTTCAAAATCTTCAAAAACATCTTTATCTGCATTGTGCCATGGAAAATGGTATTTCTACACTGGACCGTTGCCTAATTACAGAAAACAAAAAAAAAATGTTTTTTTAGAACTGACAAAATATATGGGTGTTTGTAGGGGTTTTGGGCTTACGATATGCGGTAGGACATTGGTGATTTCGCCTGTAATGAATCCCAAACTCTGGAATAAATCTTTGGGTCACCGCTTCGATTTTAGTTTTTGCCAATCATCCAACTGTATCTATTCAATCCTTATTGAGCTGTAAGCATCCCCAGAAAACAATGTAAAAAATAAAATATAACTTTTTATGTTAGCTGCAAAGTCTTTTGTTCAGAAGCATCATTGAAAGTTACCTGTATATTTTGCAAATGAAAATGTATTTACATTTTTCTTTTATTTACGTCCGCCATCTTGCCTGTTACTATACCGGACCATTTTTATCTACACTGTACCAGCCATACAAATGTGAATATTACCCATTAAGTGCAAACAATTTTCGTGAAGGACTAAACGAGACATCGTCACCTTTTCTTGACATGGCAGGGCGTGGCTTTATTGAGAGGTAATTTGCTGAACTGACATGTCAATATATTGATTTCTGTTAAAAGCTGTCGATCAAGGAGTATTTTTTGTAACAGTGTCATTAAACCAAAAAGAAAAAGAATACACCACAACATAATTATATTTCTAATAAGAACGTAAAGAGGGTCATTGAATAAATTTGAACTAGACCTATCGCAAAAAGGGAAAACAATGGCGCCAGAATGACCCTTAATCCTTCATTAAAATGCATTGGCCAACTTTATTTACGGGCAATAATACGTTGGCAAACATTTCTTAAGGATCATCAAAAGAAAATAATTGCAAAGTTTTATTGAAATCGGTCCAATAGTTTCCAAAGAATTGTCATTCAAAGTAATCAAGGTTAAAAACAGCCTCACCCTGCCCTGCCTATAACTATTGGCCAGTCAGAAATTCGCAAACATTTTTTAAATGGCCACTTGAAGAAATTTCTTGCAAAGCCTCTTTGAAATTGATATATTGGTTTTAGATGAGATATTGTTCAAATATTTCATTTTAAAAATGGCTTACCCTGCCATGCTATGTTTATGGGCCGATCAGAATGTAATGAGAAATGTTTAAAATTGGTCAACTAAGAAACATTCTTGTGGATTTTCATTGAAATCAGCCAAGTTATAAAGCGAGAGATGTTGTTAAAAGAATTTACTGTGAAAAAAAAAAAAAAAAAAAAACAAACTAAAACCTGTCACGCCTATGTGTGTAGACAATCAGAATTTCATGAAAAAGATTGAAGGGGATCACCTGCGGAAATTTCTGACAAAGTTTAAGTGGTATATAAGACTTTCGGTTAGGAGAAGTTATCTAAGGGTATCAAAGTGAAAAATGGTCCCGTCCTGCACCTATTGACCTATTGGTTAAGGAGAAGATATTAATCAAAGTCAAAATAGAACGTTGCAGTTATTTGATTTAAAATAGCCACCTTATACATTCTAGCAAATTCAAAAAGAAATTGACATATTGCTTTTGGGGAATTTTGTTCAAAGATTTCATGAATTAAAAATTCCTGCTCTGACACGCCCATATTTACGAGCCTATCGGAATTTTGTGAACAATTTTAGAATTGGTCACCAAAAATGCGTTCTGGCAAAGGACCACTGAAGTCAGCTAAACGATTTATTCAGCAGATGTTGTTCACAGAATTCAAAGTAAAAATAATGGCCACACCTTATCACGCTCACAAATGTATTTATTGGCCAATCAGAATTTCTCAGACGAGTTTTGCAAGGGTATCCCAAGGAACACGGTATCATGGAAATGTGACTATTGGTTGTGGAGATGTTATTTAGAGAATTCAAAGTTTATAAGTCCTCGCTCTGTCACACTCATATCAATGGGCCAATCAGAATTCCTGACCATTTTTCAAAGCGAATCAAACAAGAAATATTCTGGCGAAATTTCATTTAAATTGGCCAATTCGTATAGAAGCTTTTATTGAAAGTATTCAAAGTGAATAATAAACCCACCCTAATTAAGGGACTTCTCAGAATTTTCAAAACAAGTTTTAAAAAAGGGTCACCCGAGGCACATTCTTGGAAAGTTTAATTAAAATTAATCTTTTGGTTTAACATATTTACCCGCCCCATGCGCCCTGCAACGTCAAGAATAAGGGCCAATCAGAATTTTCTTGGCAATATTTAAAAATGGCCAACAAGGGAAACTTTGGCTATAATTGATTGAAATGAGCCTTCTAGTTTAGGAGAAAAAAAAATAAAGAAACATGACGACTCACGACGCAAAAATTACGTTGCTTTCTGATCGCTTCAATAACATAGGACATTATCAACAACACCCCAAAAATGAGTTATTTGTCACATGAGTAGTGCAATGATAGAGACCGAAACGACTAAGATCTCTGTCCGTTTTTTAATGTGCTTGGTGTTGATTATCGAAGCAAAGGTTAACATCTAACATCTAATCCGAATTATAATTCATTTATTGATAAAGTCAGTGCAGAGATCCAAGTCTCGATCTTTGGAGTCAAGTGCTATACTTAAAGTTAGTAACATCGTGAAATTGGCACTGAACTCGATCAAAACCATTTCAAATCTCTTGATCAATGCTCCATTTCACGAATTTAAAAAACAGTCACTTCAACGTTCCAAAATGTTCCAGAATCATTAAGAGTTCTACACAACTGCATTCGAATCGAACAAATCATGTTGCTTTTATTAGCTGGTGCTGGTTTGAAAACCTCTGCGAAGAGAAACAATAATTGTTTTGTGGGTTTTTTTTGGTAAAAAAATACGTATAACTTTTTAAGAGATATCATAAATATCTATAAATTCGTCCAACTAAGAAGAACTGAGCTACGTTGTATTGTCTCCCTTTAATTTCATACAAACGTCGCTACACATATTCCTATATCTTTTCAAAATCATTCCAAAATCTTTCAAATGTCAATTTCACTTTTTTCTAACTGTAACAGCTAATTAGATATCTCCTTAGTAGGATAAACAAGGGTAATTATTTCTTCAATTTAAGTTTTATAGCCCAAGTTAATTAGAGTTTCCATAAAATATCAATTTATAAAGTATTAAATTAGCTAATTGGTTGTTAAAAGAATTATTACTTATAATTAATTTTTAACAGTTCCTTGAAGCCTTCGCATTTTCAAAAGGAAGTTAATGCCAAATTTCACCATACCACAGACCAACATTTAAATACCTTCTTGACAGATTTCGTGAAATAAGTTAAAGGGGGTTCATTTTAGTAGTTCAACATCACTTCATTAAGTATTTTATTCTTTATTTTTGCCAATGCAATTATTACTACGAATATAATATGTAGATTTACGGTGGAAATAAAGGCCTGAATGAGAAGGCGAACTGAGATTCTACAGTTTTCCATTCTTAACGAAACCCTATGTTGTGTGTACTCATTGGAATCGTCTCGAGGATTCGTTTCAAATGAGTATTAACAACGTTTAGTTTGTGCAAGTATGATTAAAATAGTTTGACTTGTAACTCCAAATAATTTCTAAACCATGTAGGAATAGGTTTGGTTTGAATTGTAAAGTGGTAAAAAGGCCATAAAGATAAAAATCTTAACCAATTAGAAACATTTCCTTCTGTATAATATATATAAAATACCAGCATGATTTAGTAATAAGTCAGTAATTGCAATTGTTCTTGCAATATTACTGAGTTCGCTCTAGCTGAATGATGGGGTCATCTTTTACGCTATTGGTTTTTCTGCTTCTTCTAGGTTTTTGGCGCCATTCGGGTAAGTCAGTTTAGACTTAGTATACTAGATATTCAATGGGAGGTCGTGAAGTTGCGAATATAAGCTGTAAAAAAATTGGGTATTAAAAGGAAAAAATAATGATAACAATGTAATACTTTACCGAGTATATACCTGTTTGATAAATTGATATGACGATTTGATTAATTCAGTATCTCGTTACTTGTTACGGATTTGAAATTTATAATTTGATCCGAATATTTACTTATTTTTTTTGAGACGGAAACTTGAGTTTTGTAGACCTCGACTTTACCAGTATACTTCTATTTTCCGATCATAAGATTACTATACTACCCAAAAGTTCTAGGCGGCCACCTGACCTTTCACGATTTTTCACACATTTGCCGCTTTTTATTTTGACATGTGAACTTGGTCTTTCGAAAGAGTGGTAATTCAGTCATCATTCTATCCAATTGTTTTGTAAACTTATGCATCAGTAAGTCCTAAAGACGGAATTAAAAGCACGAACCCTCAAATTAAAAAGTCACCAAATTGACACCTTTAAGAGAAATTTGAATGTTTCGATACTTGAAAAACGCAAAGCCTACCATTTTTTGTACTTAAAACAGCAGTACAACGCATGTGGACTTATAAATTAATAAGAAATGCCAAAACTTTCTACACAATCCTTATCATAACAAGAAATGTCAAAAATACCCCACCCACCAGTGTTAACTTCGAAATCGAGGGTACTCCTACTTTCGTTTAATTTTAAGACATTTCTTGTTGAATTATTTCACTAATTTTCCTCTTGTTGACTTCATAAACGATTTGGCTACATTATTCAAGCAAAAACGGGATGATACCATGTGGCGTTTATGACATATTACCAAAAAGGCAAGTGGCCTCTTGGGAGTTTTGAGGAGTATATTCGTCCTTTGTTGGTAAAAAAGACGATGTGTGTCGTACCATGGAATCAAACCTTAAAACAACGAAAGGATGTCCGAAACGCTACCATCTGCGTTGCTTAGATAACAGGAAAACATGGCAAAATGTGATTTTCCACATGAAAATTGAAGGGTTGATACAATAAGATACATCGTGAAATTGACAAAATGAGTGATTATTTATTACATTCCTTGCAGTGAAATCTTGGGATTTCACAGTTTAACAAAGTTTGTTATCGTCACTAGTGAGGAAACACTTTTCAGTTTCACTGGAGGACTACCTTTTTAAGCAGCTCGGCTCTTACTTAGACTACTAAGAAAATACTCTAAAGCCCAATCACAGGTTCGGGATGCTGCAAAGGGTTTAAACTTACAAATTTGGAGGGTCGTTTCTATAATTATGTAATTTTGTTTAAATATCCAAGCTAAAATGAAAATATTAGGCTACAGATGGGTTGTTGATTGACACCCCCTTCCTCGGATCCGCCATTGAATCTTCTGAATCACAGAAAAAATGTTAATCAACATGAACTAGTAAAAAAGAAAATATATTCGAAACAATAATTTGAACGATGGAACATCCTGAAATTTTTCAATAACAATAGGTATCCAAAACTGATTGTTTCTGTCTACTGTGACATCGAGGCGTTTTCCGAAGGCTCAAAATCCGATGACATTGCAGTTGTAGCGACAAACACTCAATCAAGCACGAGCTTAAGTCGTTTTTAAATGCTCATCTCAATGGATTGAGTGATCACAGACCGCACAATTATTCCAATATGTTCATCTCGGTACCAATTCGATTTCCAAAGATTCCCTGTATTCCAATTAATTGACGGTGTGACAAGTGATGTCTTGTGTTATTTTTCCATTTTAGATAAGATCTTTTAGCAAGGATATTACTTAATTGTAAAAAGACACATCTTGTTGCCTTTCTGAAGAATGCCAAAGCCGAAAAGTAATAAATTATACGTTTTATTGGACTTTCGTAAATATTTTATATGAGTCTGTGCGTGAGATTTCCAACAGTGTCAAAGATGCGCAAAGCAAAGACATTGACCAGCTTGTCCATCCACACAGTCTGAACAGAGTCTTCTCTATGCGCTTAGTAGTTACAAATAATCTCAAAGTATCTGTAGAGAATCAGGTAATTATATATTTACAGTTTGTGGCTGTCTATGCTGCGCAATATTTGCATCACACGCGCATTCCAAATTGTTGGAAATGTCACGCACACGCTCATATATCTTACATGTTTTCAGTGCTAGCGGACGACCAAGAAAATAACGTCAATGACGCCTTCGACGATCTTTTGGCGTCACTGTCAGACCCGAAGCAACTTGCCGACCAAATCAGGTCTATAGGCGACACCTATAAGGAAACCTCTAAGGAGAACGAGCCAGATCCTATAGGGGAATGTATCCGTAACGTAGTATCTGTAACAAGTACCGATGAAGAAATTCCGGTAGATGGCTGTATTACCGAGTGTTGTGTAGATTTTCTTACAGACTACGATGCTGGGCCAATGCTTAAGCTTACCTCTGAGCAGGCCGACAAGTGTAAACTATCGCCAACAGAGTAAGTACGAGTGTTTGTAGAATATTTGTCTCGTATGCGTAGCTATATATAGGATCTTTCACGCAATTTTGATCGAGACAAGCTGATCTTAGACTTGGTAAGATCAGCTTGTCTAAAAAAATCGAGGAACATATTTAAATATTACTTTGTAAGATAAAAACGATTTTTGGACGGCAAAATAGCAGAAATATCTCCAAACGTGCGTAAGATGACATCATTTAAAATGTGATCCTACAATTGTGCAAAAGAGGGATATATCAGATGGTTAATCGTATTTAGAAATTTATGAGAGAGATGTGAGAAAAACGCATACCTAATACAGTTGAAATAAACACCGTGAAATTGACACTTATTCCAATCAAAATCATTCTTATTCCTTCACTCAGCGCTTCATTTATTCATTCCAAACACTCGCTCAAATCGACCAAAAACTGTGTGGTGTCTTTTTTCTAGTGGTAGAGCGTCGACCTCTTGACCCAAAGGTCCTGAGTTCAATTCCCGGGAGCGGCTATTGATCTTGGTTCTTTCATTGGCCCACGCATTCGGCGCGAGTACTGGTGAATTATCCAGGAAGCAGAATCGAGAGGGATTTATCAAAGTT
>OX411559.1:24157205-24217205 GCA_948146395.1 Fragum whitleyi
ACATGTAGAAAAAGCTGATCATTTTGTCAAAGCGTGAAAAAGGACACACCACTGATTCTAGAATGACCATTCTACCTTACTATATAATAATTTTCGAAATAAGACACCAGGATGCTGGATGATATCTCTCTTTTGATTGTTTATTTCACGGTGTTCCAAGATAATCGATGTATATACAAGCTTCGCCTGCCTTTGATACTGTTGTAATAAGAAAGAATAGAGATCGACTTGAATTTCTTTTGTTTTCATTTGAATCGCAAATTTGTAGGTAGATGCTAAGAACTAGAAAAAAGGACTATTGATAATTCCGTTTCGTTTTCATGCAGTTAACAAGAGACCAAAGAGGACCTTATCGCTCCACTGTCACTTTTTTTCAAACAAGACGACGAAGGTAGGGTTTATCATTTGGTGATTTCACTGCTTTCGCTGTGAAATCACCAAGATGCTCCCTACCTAAAATTCTTGAAAATTCGTCTGAAAACATTAAAGAATAAAAGGCTATTCGTTTAAGAAAATGTCTTTTTATTTTCTTTTATCGAACATTTTTACGGTCTCCCAGGCCAATAGCACACATGCCTTTCTTTTAAATACAACTTCAGGGACAAATCTTAGACAGCATATCTTGAGGATCTTAGCTTTGAAGTTTCATAGAATTCTGACCCGTAATTTAGAGAGGATTTTTTCCTTTTCAAATAGTTTCTAGCTGAAATGCAGGCCATGGCGAATAAATTGAGATACGAATTTTGCGATGGAATCTTAAGGAGCATGCTATAGGATAATTTCTCTGAAATTGAAGAGTAAGGAAGATTTCATTTGTCATTATAGGGCCCTTCTTCCGAATTTTGGTTGAACCCTGGCCAGCGGCCAACGAAGAAAAAAAATAAACGGACGGTTTACGAACAGACATGACGCAAACCAGGCAACGGTCCAATTTTGCATTGTTTATCTTGTCGTAAAGTAAAGTACATGGTGAAATTGACAAGGTGAATGATTTTGGAATGATTTCGGGATGAAATTGAATAAGTGTGAGGAGCGAGTTTTGGGTCAATTTAATGGGAGGTAATCCTATATCGCAAATTTTGTTCAGAATGAACAAAATTAGCGATATTGATTACATCCCTTTAATAAAAAATGCATACATGCTCTATACATAGCTTCCTATTTCTTCAAGAACCTATAGGCGCTAACAATTCGAATCATTTCAGTGAAAACGCGATTTTTCTCTATCAAAATTTATTTTGTGTGACCTTGTTGATTCTATATTTTTCAATGGTTTTGAGCGTGTTTGAATGGTTTGTGTGTGTGTTTGGAATGAATGATTCGAGCGCTGAGTGAGCGGTTAATAATGGTTTAGATTGAGGTGAATATCAATTTCACGATGTAATTAATTGTACCAAGGGTTGCGAACGCTATGAACTAATCTTACAAAAACAAATATTCGGAAAGAAATTTGATTACACTTACAAATCAACCACCCCTACATTGCAAGTGACATCATTTTTTATTTACTTTTCAAAGGCAAGGTTGAAATCAAAATGTCATTCAACTCGCATTAAAACAACTGTCGTAATTAGCGCAGTTGGTAACGTAGCCTAGTCTAAGTAACGTGCTTCGTGTGTTCGTATCGGCGCAAAAAAATGTTGTTTTTTTTCTTTTTTCATAAATTCAAGATTCAAAACTTCATGCATTGTATAAAAATTTGCAATTCTACACGAAACGATTTTGAAGAAAAAAATAATCGCTTCCCATTTTTGCGATATTTACGAATACATATGTATGAGTTGAAAACAGAAAAAATATGGAAATACTGACACATCAGTAGATAAAATAAAAAAAATATATTATCAATAAAAAGTTTTCTTACACATAACGAATAAACGAGTCAATTTTAAAATTAATGGAATTTATTATTTTCTATATTGAATATACACTAAAATCATTACAAAAATATGTAATCTGACAGAGTTTCGAACCTCAATATCAAATAACACTTTACTTTCGAGGGACGGAGACGTATATCCGAACACACTAACCACCTGAGCTATTTTACCACTTGTCGAATTCTATTGTTTTTTACTAATTATTAAATCTTATATTTCACAGAGAGATAAAATAATAAACATATCATGACGTCACTTGCAATGTTGGTCGGTCGGACTGTACTAGCGAAGATAGTCGCTTCAGTGGAGCTAAAATCGAAGTCATTCAATTATTCTTATGTTTGAACCCGCTAACTACTTTGTGAATTATTCTTGATTTAGTATTACAAAAGATGTGTCACACGAAAATACCAATAAATCGAAAAGTGGCGGCTTTTTTTTTGGAAACGCATAATCTGTCGTATTTAGTAATATATATAAATAAGATTTTGGTCACCTGAAGTACGCCCACGCGTATTTGGTATCCGAAATGTTGCGGGTCATAAATATTCATCAAGTTAGGCCTTAATTTAGATCATCGCGTCATAATCATTTGCATTACCGAATTTTGGAATAACAAGTTCAAGCTTATCACTGGGAATGAAAGTCTAGTTTTTGTGTAGATACATGTAGTCGTTCACGAATGCAGACTGGGGCTTTATACTGCAAAGAAAAGTCTAGCATGTTCATTGGATAATGTTGACCTGACAAACATTGATATATACGGCCGCTCCGGTATAACTTCAATTAATTCCGTAAGACCGGCAACATAAGTCGGGAACATAGACAAAAGTTCGAGCCGGTAATGGCAGCCGTGATTCCCTCGCTTCGCTGTTAGCACGACCCTATTATACACATCACGCTACATTTAACGCTCTCATGTTACAATGTCGTTCAAGTAAAAAATGATATAAGTTCTAATAAGTACCTTTCAATTTAACCAATCTGTCCATTTTAAGTGCTTACTCGGAGGTCAAGCCACGAACCGCTTGATATATCATAGCATCGCAAGATGTAGTAGTATGACGTAACTACTATCTGGGGCGTCACCACATATTTACTTATTCATTTGAGGCGCATTAGGGGATTTTGTTTTTTCAAAGAATTCGGTATATATCAAGGCCTTAAATATGCAAAAGAGAGATATTTCGTTTAAAACTTTGCGGTATGATGAATTCGTAAAACGGTTTCTTGCCTGAGTCTATACGACGATTTATCCCCTCATCCGCAGTTTGGGTGACATCATTTTTTTCAGCCGGGAATAAATCGTCATAAACCAAGGCAAGAAACCGTATAACAAAAAAAGTACGATGCGCAGCTTAGAATGGATGTCATGGTCCGATATCCCTCTCATGGAGCATTTTGGCCTCTAAGAAACCCATAAACAAATGTCCAATAAGAGGTGTTTTGGCGCTATAAAGTTTCGGTGTGAAGCTGGTTTCAGAGAAGAATATTGTTATTATTTTTTCTTTTCTTCCTTTCTTTATAATTGTAAAGAAAGGAAGAATAGAAAAATAATAACAATTTTCTTTTCTTAAACCAGCCTAATACCGAGGCTATGTGATATAAACAGATCCTAAAGTATGGTAGGGACAAACTTGGCAGAGCTACTGTTAGAAACGTCGTGAAATGGACATGTTGTATAACTTTGCAATTACTCCGAAATGATACTGAATGAGTGTGTTGAGCATCTTTTGAATGGAATTGAAGGGAAGTAATATTAATTGGATGAAATTGTCCATTTTTCATTACCCTTTATTTCCCTTTAAAAAATGTATGTACTTTTCAATAAAAAGATTTGATCGTCTTAACGAATACTTCCATATTAACACCAGCTAATAAGAAAATCATTATTTCGAACTGAATGAAGCTGTGAAGCAATAAAAACGATTCTAGGGCATTTCCGGAAGATTTTTGGGCGTTTCTAGAAAGATGATTTGAGTGAGTTTTAGAATGAATGATTAGATCGTTGTGCGAGCGAATACGAAACGAATGGAATGAATGCACATTCCATGATGTTTCCAAATGTACCCCAGATTATGATGATATGACACACGTTTGCCTTCAATTCTTAGAGGAAAAGATTTAATGTCTGTTTCTAAGTAAATAGGGTTGTGTCCCGGCCAAGCCCAATATTACCTCAGAGTCGAGGTATGAGCAAACTTTGTACAAGTCCTCTAGATGATACTACATACCGAATATAAATTCCGTCTGCTTTCAGAGATTTTTTAAATGATTATATGCTTTGTTTCTACTTGAAATTTGAGGCACCTGTACAGAGCCAAAATATGACCCAATGAACATGATAAGAGAAAAAACGCAACTTTATATTAGTCCACCAGGTGATTCCACATACCAAGTATGACATGATTGTAGTAACCATGGCAGGAGGTATCGTTTAGAATAGTTATTAACGACGGAAAGCGAACATTGAACAATTACAATGTATACTTCTCAAAATTTAGTAGGGACCACTTGTAATATTGTGGGTAGTTTTTACCCCGGAATGAAATAATATTTGCTTGGTTTTTTTTCTGAAAATGTGTCCATTTTCCTATAATTTTGGGCTAGAACAACTATGGACCGATGACCCATTTAAAGAGTGTAACAGTGATTTAGACTTGGTAGGAGCAATTAGACGGGATAACCTGAAGTGGATGAAAATTAAGCCTTTTAAAAAAAAATCATTGAATTTCTCTAAATCGAACGGTAAAATTGCTTGCATAAAATAATTTATAAATTTGTTTTATTTGGCATGTCAAACCTTTAAAAAGCCTTTCAATGCTATCAAAGCTGAATTCAAATAACCCGATCGAGTGTTGAATGCTACAGCCGCAAAACCATAGCTGGCTTGACTAAGACGGGGACTGCTGAAGTCTATTACATGTTTTAGTCGTGGTGAACTGAATTACAAGTATGTGAACTTTGTTACAAGGTCCAATTTCTTTTTAAGTTGCTTTCTACGGGTATTCGATGATGACCACCTATCCCTAAATGCATTGCTAAAAGGCATTGGAGTAGACGCTTCTTTGAAAGAAGTAGAAAAGGGCATTTATGACGATCTTATGACAAGCATTCCAAATCATTTTAATGAAAAATACAGCTTTGTAAGTTTCAAACAATTGCGCTTTCATCTAGGATTTGGATTAAATAAGTGTGTACAATTTCTGATTTCTGAGGGAATCCAGATTTTGTAATAACGCCTTTGTTAGACATTTATGGTCATGGCTTCCCCCTTCCCCCCCCCCCCCCCCCCCCCCCCACAAAAAAAAAAGTTTCCATATTCGTTAATAGTAATGGCCTTTGTGTATATGATCAGTGACGATAAGGATGGGTATAAGAGAGCAATGAAAAACGGGCACAGAAATCGTGAAACAAGGCACAACGATTTATTCCTGGTATACCAATAATATCTTAGATGTGTGTCATTTCCTCTGGATTTTTCCTAGACTTTGATTGAATTTAGCGAACTAAAATATCTGCCCAAAGAAGGCAGGGACCAAACAAGAGTACACGTGTTGTACATTTCAAGAGGATAATGGCTGTCTACCATAGTTTGCACAACTGAAATTTCTTGCAGGCTGCAAAATTTGCCTGCCTTGTAAAGCCACGTTTCTGAAAATGTAGCAAACAACTATGGGCCGGCAGACTCAACTATCAAAAAGAACGTATCCGAAAGAATTCTAATAAATCAGAAAGGATGATCATGTGTTTAAATACAATTTAATGACTTGAACAATATCTTTTATAGCAAAATAGAATCAAATCGCTCATTCTTTTTCAAAAAAGTATTATTCACCTCCCATTTCGTGTTTTCTTAAACTTTGTCCCTTTTAGGTTAATATTACTGTTCCACTTCCATAGTTTGCTAAAACTTGCGCTTTATAGCATAATGGGTTGAACATCGTAGACCTACGTGGGATAGCAGCTGGAGGCTAGAATCGTAAAAACATTTAAAAGAAATAATTACTTGTTAACAAATTTAAACGCAGATGATTTTCATTGTGAATTATTTGAACTAAGTTTAATGTATTCGAACTAAGATAATACGTTCATTATGAATAAACAATCTATCTAGCATTCAGGTCTCCATCCCTACCAATTAAAAGGGAAAAAGACACAATCCGTGACTGAAATCACGAATTATGTCAATTTCATTTTTTTCATTGGGTTTGACGGGATGAGCTACCTTAAGTGTGAAAAGCATAAAGATGTTATTAGCCAGCCCATAAGCTGAGATGGTAGAGCTTCTGACTTCAAAACAATTGTAGGTCGATATCGTGGGTATCCCGGGCTGGTACACTAACAAACTTATATTTAGATTGACCAAATATGTAATGTTATCAAATTATTATTAGATATTTCCTGGAGCCGACGAAGGCGGAGCTAGGAATAATATACTTTCTGAGAATTGGTATTTGGTAGGACCATACAGGGAGGTCTTAGATTAATGGACATTTGTCTTTGTATAAATAGGCTGGTAATACGCCGCTTGAGAGAGAGAGAGAGGAGAACTACATCTTAATGTCATGTTGTATCGCTATTGTAATCCGTATTAGTAAAGTTGCAGCGTATAGAATATATGGAGTTATTGTTTATTTATGATTCTATGAAAATCCACTATACGATCCGGTAATCTATATGACTAATTTCACGTTAAAACAGAACACAAACTTTTATAGTGCCGCGATTTCCAGGATTAGTTTACACAACTAAGTAACGGACTTGGGGTTTTATAAAATACCACTATGTCGATAGATAACAAGAATATAATTCCAGAAACAGAAAACTGGGAAAACGATTACTGTTCCGGGGATAAACGAGCTACAAGTTCAGGGGACAAACCAGCTACCAGTTCAAGTCCGCCGTTCAAGAAAATAAATATTACGTGGGTTAGCTGTGCCAAATGTGGACGGCTTTATTGTAACGGGCCACAGTGCCGTTCCGTGTTTGACAAAATTGCATTGTTTATTTCGTTTATGTGGACTATAAAAAAATTTCCGAAGGCGGTTAGAAAAATGGGACAATTGTTGCAGTAAAAACGTTTGGACAATTTTGGTTTCGAGACCTTATATTGAGGTTAAGGGAACGCTTACAGACGTGTGGACGACGAGAAAATCGACGTGAATACCGAAAGAGTTCGCCAGATGATAATGTTAAAATAATTGTGAGTTGCCATTTTTTCGTAAATTGTTGAAATTTGCAAAATGACCAGTCAACCCGATTTAGGTAGTATTTTAAAAGTATTTTCTGATCAGTTAGGGGGTTTAAAGGACGCTTTTCAGGCTCAGGGGGTTTCACAAATTGTACGCACATTTGCTGGCGACTCAAAAGATTTTTTAAACTGGATCAAGGCTATTGATAAGTATGCATTACTTGCGCGTTTACGGGATGAACATAAACGATTGATAGCTCTTCAAACTACCAACGGGTTGGTAGCCGATTTCTTACAGAGATCTTTAAATTCTCACCCAAACTGTTCTTGGGATAAGGTCCGACAGGAGTTAGGAAGCCGTTTCGCGTTCATCACCGACGCTACACATGCATTAACTCTGTTAGGACGCATCCGTCAAGGTAGGCAAGAAAATGTTCAAATATTTGCGGAACGACTGTTAAATCTGGCTGGGCAGGCTTTCAAAGATCAAGGGGGTCCAGTTATGGAGCAACAGCTAATCGGGTTCTTCATAGACGGACTGCTGTCTAACGGTATAAAAATGAGGGTATTGCGAGAAAACCCCTCAAACTTCCAAGAAGCGGTTAAGATCGCGACGTCGGAGCAAAATCTGTTAAATAGGTTTCATTTAAGAGTGAACAATTCGACATCGGGACCGCAAGAGGTCAGGGAATACGCTCCAATGGAAGTCGACCATTCGAGACCTCTCAAATGTTTCCGTTGCGGGAAAATTGGGCATGTTCAGAAAAGGTGTCGCTCGGGATCCACCGGGTATTCGGGGCCGATCGCGCGCGATAGAAGTACAAAAAACTAAGGAAGTCTGTGTGTGTCGAAGCCGACACAAGGACTTCAAAAGCAGTACCGAAATTTCAAATAAATTTATCAGGCAGCCCAAATTCAATTTTGATAACGTTAGGTAAACAGCAATAAAGAGCTCTTGTAGATTCGGGGGCTGAATTATCATTAATACGACGGTTAGATTATATTTCGATTAAGGCATGTTAAGAATTGATAAAACCTACGTTCAATTACAAGAAGATATACACATTTCTTCAGTAGTTAGGCTACGGAATAAATTGATATTGAAACCTTCAACAAGCTACGCCGTAGATTGTCGGCTGCAAAAGAATTTAAGTTTAGATAAAGAAGTATTATGCGAATTGTCAGAAGTTGACAGAGGGTTTATGCCTAACCAACCGGGGGTTAAGTTAGTAAATTCTGTCTCAAGAAGTAAGCATAAGAGATTGCCTATAATGATAGTAAATACTGCCCAGAACACAATTAAACTGCGCAGAGGATGTATGGTTGCGGTTGCAACCCATATTCCGTATTCTAGGAAAATGTCTCTAGACAACGCAATGTTGATAATGTATTCGTATAGGGTAAAATTTGTTAGTCAAACCGTAAATATATACTGTTCACAAAAAGTAGGGGATAATCTGTTAATCCATAAGGTTATTGTGGTTGCAAACAATTTAGGAAAATCGAACTTATTCTTGGCCAACTAGCAGTTGTCTCATGGTAATATTGTAGTTATGGAATTCCAATTTTCTGCTTAACATGTCCTGCAAAATCAACATTTAAGATGAGAGGGGTATAGCGCTTATTTTAACATGTCGTATGTTGTAATGGATATTCTTTCTTTAGTTGAGCATAACTTCGAGAAAAAATATTTGGTGTTTATCTCTTTCATGTATTCGCATCACATTTTGTTGGAATAATGTGAGGTCTAATGAAAGCTCACCGTAAGTGAGTCAATGGTATGCTGGAAACCAGAAGAACGTGAATCCAGACTGTTGTCAAACCATGTGTCTCAGAGTCAGATATTGTCACGATATCAAACAATTGGTTTCTTTGTTGATGATTCAAAAACGGGGCCCTTAAGATGTATGGATGCCCAAGCTGACCAGAATACCAGAAATCAAACTTATAATATCCTCTACTTTTTGTGAACAGTATATAAACTTTTAGGACTGTTATTAAGTGTATGTGTTGATATGTCTTTTCTGTATCGGTTCTATAATATTGTTCGTACATTTGTAATCTTCATGAAAGTTTATAGACGTATAACATTACTGTTTAAAATTTGATGATATGCCTAAACGGGCTTACATCTTGAGAAAGGGAGGTGTGTAATGTTATCAAATTATTATTAGATATTTCCTAGAGCCGAAGCTAGGAATAATGTACTTTCTGAGAATTGGTATTTGGTAGGACCATACAGTATGGTCTTAGATTGATGGATATTTGTCTTTGGATAAATAGGCTGGTAATACGCCGCTTGAGAGAGAGTGTAGAACTACATCTTAATGTCATGTTGTATCGCTATTGTAATCCGTATTAGTAAAGTTGCAGCGTATAGAATATATGGAGTTATTGTTTATTTATGATACTATGAAAATCCACTATACGATCCGGTAATCTATATGACTAATTTCACGTTAAAAAAGAACAAATATATGATTTTATGCCGAATATTTCAAGGAAGAACTCGTAAATCTGAAAGTACATTTTAACCATTCATTGATCAAGAAGGACAGTTTACCCCTTTCTGTTTCGTCTCGGCTAAAGGACAACTTCAATTTATTGAACGTTTTGTTGCGAGTCTGCGAGCCAGGGGCCCGTTTTACTAAACGTCTTACGAAAAAATTGATCGTAAGTCAAAAGAACAAATCGTACCTGGTGTTTTCATTTTTTGTAAGATTCTACATTGCAATATCTCATTGAAATCGTCTTTAGAAGACGATTCCAATGAGATGATGCATGGCAGAATTCCAAATTTAGTCACTTTTCTAGATGCAACTTTAATTTTGGACTTACGCAAAAAATGATCGTAAGATGTTTAGTAAAACAGGCCTCAGGTGGGCCAATTAGTGCTTTCCAAAAAGAAATGGCGAATCATGGCCACCGGACTCGTAGTCATAAGTCAGTTTTCGTCAATGAAAATAAGTTAAGATAGCTTCATTCACGCAGTACCAATAAAGAAAGATCAAGATGACATATAGGTCCACGGCGTCGGGTGTTTCTTATAATTAGATAATATTTTGTTACACCTTGGGGATTCAATCAAGAATTTATATATACATGTATGAATTTTATATTCTATATTGTTGTTAAAATATTCAAATGATATTTTTTTACATGAACACAAACTCTTTTTTTGATGTATGACAAAATTTATTGGGTCAAAGACATTATTAAGAAAAGCATAGAGCTGTTATTAGCCAGCCCCTAAGCTGAGATGGTAGAGCTTTCTGACTTCAAAACAATTGTAGGTCGATATTGTTGGTATCCCGGGCTGGTACACTAACAAACTTATATTCAAATTGACCAAATATATAAATATATGCCGAATATTTCAAGGAAGAACTCATTAATCCGAAAGTACATATTAACCATTCATTGCTCAAGAAGGACAGTTTACCCCTTTCTGTTTCGTTTCGGCTAAGGGACAACTCCAATTTATTGAACGTTTTGTTGCGAGTCTGCGAGCCAGGGGCTCATTTTACTGAACGTCTTACGAAAAAATTGATCGTAAGTCAAAAAAACAAATCGTACCTGGTGTTTTCATTTTTTGTAAGATTCTACATTGCAATATCTCATTGAAATCGTCTTTAGAAGACGATTCCAATGAGATGATGCATGGCAGAATTCCAAATTTAGTCACTATTCTAGATGCAACTTTAATTTTTGACTTACGCAAAAAATAATCGTAAGATGTTTAGTAAAACAGGCCCCAGGTGGGCCAATTAGTGCTTTCCAAAAAAGAAATGGCGAATCATGGCCACCGGACTCGTAGTCATAAGTCAGTTTTCGTCAATGAATATAAATTAAGATAGCTTCACTCACGCAGTACCAATAAAGAAAGATCAAGGTGACATATAGGTCCACGGGGTCGGGTATTTCTTATAATTAGTTAATTATTTAAAATATGCATCTATTTATTATAAACATTATTTGTCGTAACACATGGCACTATAATAATAAAAATTACTTACCTACTTACGTATTTGGTCAATACGTTTAACTGAGGCCCTGTGTGTCGGTAGTTTACACCAAGCACTTTGGAGAACCATGGCGGGTCGCAGCAGTAGTTTCATCATGTATCCTTGAACTATCCCATGTAGCAATTGATCGTCTTCTGGGGACGTCGCTCATATGGGTATATGCTACGGTAGCGACGATAAATACACGGAAATACACCCACATGCAATTAGACTATGGCGCGTGTTGATTGATCCTATAATGGTTTTGATTTGCCTTGTATAATTATGACGCGTCTATCAAAAATAGGACAATCTGGGAACCCTGTAAAATGGATATTTGAAAAAGAAAATCAGTTCATGTAGACTTCAACGGTTCTTGTACAAAAAAGGAAGAATGATTTTTTTTAATAAAGAGAGTCAGGCGAGAGCGAAAAGTTTCGACTCTAGTCAGACTGTGCGGTTTGCGTAGGCTGACTAGGATCGACACTTTACGAACCTCCCACGTAGTTCCTTTTTGCCTGACGGCTCATACTTATTAATCTAATAGACATTAAAATGCCAAAACAAAGTTGCATATATTAATTGATCTTTATAGATCTCTATAGATTTCTTTTCACAACGTAATAAACTTGTCAATTGTATTAAACGAACGACGTACATAAACTTTATTTTAGTTATAAACGATTAGATTGATTTTTAGAAAACCTATTAATAACAGAGGTAATGCAGATTTTATAGAATGTTCAAACGCTTAGAAGAATTACAATATAAAATACATTTAACCGTCTTTTTTTCTTCAAATAATGGCCATATATGCGAAAAAAAGAATCTATTAAAGCGTTTGTTTAAGTCCTTTCTATGGGTTTTCTTGGGGGATACATTCTGGAGCATGTATCATCATCCGTTGAGAGAAAAGTACCCTCAGCCCAAGGATTGACATTTGCCAATTTGAGTTTTTAATAAGGTTTTATAACCGAAAGATTAATAAGTTTGATTAACTGTTTCCATACAATTATTAACGATTAACGAATTATTAATACATTTATTGATCATCAAAAGAATAATTATCCAAAAGAGAGTTCCGTGAAGGCTTAGCTTTTTTGAAGGGAAATCGTTACCTTAACTGACTATTCTATGAACATATATAAGACAAACAGATATGGAAGCAATTCTGCTTTTTGTTACAGTGGATCAATTCTTGTAAGTTAGCAATTTCTTGTTCATTATTTAATCAATTTTGAGAAAAGTTTAATTTATTGTGGCTTCTAGTTACGGTCTCGGTGCATTGTAAAGTGATGAAAAAAACATAAAGATAGTCATCTAGACCAATTAAAATCACAGCTTCTCTATAAAATAACGACTGGATTTAGTAGCAAATCAATCATTGCGAATGTTCATAGGAGTATTGCTGAACTGGCTCTAATTGAATCATGCGTTCGTCTTGTAGATCCCTGTTTTTCCTGGTTCTTCTGGGTTTTGGGGGCTATTCCGGTAAGTCTGTTTATATGATTTTTCCTTCAAGTTACAAGTGTTTGCGGGTTTTCAGTATCAATATCTACTCTATTTTATATGTATCATTTCACCACACCAAGACATAGGTGGTGGTATCAAAACAACTTTTACAAAAATTCATATATTTGCTAAATATGGACAAGGTTTCTTTCATTGAAAATACTCGAGGACATCACTGAAGTGACCATTAGATTCCTTAAATGTCAGGGGAAAATGATAAAATTAAAGTAAAAGACATGAAAGAAATGTTCAATCAAATAGCACATGATATCTTAACCATTTTTCTGGTAAACCAAGCCATTTATTTTGACCAAAGGGGAGTTTTAAAAAGTTTTTAACCTTTCAAATCAGAAGCACTATTGTCAACTTTCCCTGTTATCCTCCATATTGTTTTGTTGTAAAACTGGGTCATACCAAATGGTTTGAGCTGATTTGATTGGTTGATTGGCCTGTAAACAATATGATGTAATAGGGTGGGGTTGTTCCTTATAACCAATGAAATAGTGTGTTACTGAAAAATATCATTTGGAATGCTTCTAAACACACAAAATGCCACATCAGTGATGTCCTTGCAAATTGAGGGTGTATTTTTCCTATTTATTCAGCAACTATAAGGCCAATTTCAACAAAATGTTGCATACATATAGAAATTTACATGGGCTTCAAAGATACATTTTAATTTTTTCATTTGTGCAAATAAATATTGGCAATATTGATTTGAAAGTTGACTTGGAATTTTTGAAAAACACCTTGTCATGATTTAATGTTTATCATTTTTTATAATTTCTTTGATACAGCGACCTGTGCACCAAGACTGGTTTAAATTCACCCTCTACAAGAAAGGGTACTCCGTATGTTGTGTAAAAGTAAAATGGTGGTTAAACTTTGAACAACTTTTATGTTTACTTTACTTTAACACTAGATAAAAAATATCAGTTGACATCATGAGTGTTTCCATATTCTGAAATCGGATAGACTACTCTTTCAGTGTAAACCTGTATAGATCCACAAGTTTAAGTGAGTGATCAAAGGTCGATTTTGTCTATACCTGTATAGACAATATTGACCTTTGATCACCCACTCTAAATTGCGGAACTATACTGTAGTAACGTTTAAAACATAAACCGATGTTGGTGTAAACTGTACTTCTACACCGGTTCATTACAGTTGAAATAAAGGCAAGTTTGATATTTTAACCAAATGCATCTGTGTTTACAGCGTTTGCGGAGGACCAACTATATGATGTTGGTAACGATGCTGACGACCTTCTGGCGGCATTTTCAGACGCCAAACGTCTTGAGGATCCGACCAATGTTGTTGGCGATACTTATTCAGACGAGGATGACAAACGAGACCTTGAAGCTCTATGTCTAAAGCACGTATCGCGTGAAAATGGAGTGGAAAAGGATATCAACGATACCATAATAGCCGAGTGTATAGCCGAGTGTGTCGTCGATGCAATAGCTGGAATCGATGCTAAACCAATCCTAGACCTTGACGATGATAGTGCCATGATATGTAAACTACCATCAGAGTAGGTTTTTATATGTGACACGTCACGCGAAAAGGGACAATCTGGGTAGTGCGAAAAGTGTCGACCCTAGCCAGACTGCGCGGACTGCGCAGACTGACAAGGGTCGACACTTTTTGCACCGTGCTTATTATCTGAATCTAGAATTATCCATCTACCTTTCAGAGAAAGAATCTTTCAAATGCGACTTTTGGTTGACCTACGCTGGATCAAATCTCTTTTTCAATAATTCAGATAACATAATTCCTAGACGGTCCCTTTTCGCGTGACGGGACACCAATTGATACTAGACGTGACCCGTCACGCGAAAACGGCCCATCCATGAGACTCGGTGAAATGTTTTTTTGTAAACGGGATTAGCTCCAGCATAGGTCAACCAGAGCTCGAAATTCAAAAATCCTTACATTGGAACGTAAAGTGATCATTCTAGATGCATAAAACCAGACAAATCTGAGCAGTTTCGATCAAAGTCAGTCTGCGTAGTCCGCGCAGTCTGTCTGGGATCGACATTTTACTCACCACCCAGATGGTCCTTTTTCGCGAGCCGAGTCAAAAATTAATGCGTGTCTGTGCGAGAAATTACCAACTATTAAGGAAAAGAACAAGATTAATTAAGATCGACATATTTTTTTCGTGAACAACAAAAGCTGTAGTTTTACTCATAGCTCCGTAACGAGTGAAAATACATTTTTTTACTCAACAAAAGCAAAATAAATCGTTCTTATTTTTAAACAAACTAAAATATAGAGACTCGAATAAATTGCAATATGGCACCTAGTTTTGGATGCTTACGGAAACTTGATATTCAAACACACCTTTTTTCTTAACAGATATCCGACAGATATTTTTAACTTCGTTAGTGAAAGATTATCAATACTACCAGGTGGATTATCTTTATCTTTTAATTTCATTCTTATACCATTCAAATTTCAAAATGCTAAACTATTTTTTTATTTTTCGGAGATTTAAACTTTCTTTCGTTCAAGTAATGCTATCTAAGCTGGTCGACTTATGTTGGGGATGTCACCGTGTTACAGTTAACATCGTAGTGAAATTGACAGTGTGATTGGTTTTTTTATGGTATTGAAAGATTGGGGGAGCGAGTTTTGAATAAAATTAAGGGAGGTAATACTATATCAATGATTTCGCCCAATTGGACGAAATTATCGATAATTTATTACCTCCCTTCAAAACCCCAACAAATCTTCCTGCTCATGTATCTTTTCGGGCTAATTAGACGCTTTCAAATCCGCATTCGATAATAAGATTGTGCACCGATTTGATTTGATTTCCACGAAAAAAATTATTTCATTTTTTTCCATTAAAAGCTCGCTCATCGCACATGATTAATTTCAAACATTTTTACCTGTAAAATTTTTTAGACTTAAAAGATGACCTTTAATATATTTCTTAATGTAGACCTAACACCCTTTGGTAAAATCTACGTTAAGTTGGAAACATCGTGAAATTGCCATGTTGAATGATTTTGGAAATACATTTCAATTATATATATTGAATTAGTATGTTGAGAGAGATTTGAGTGCAATTGAAGGGAGGTATTACAATTTCGTCAATTTCGTCCTATTTATGAAAGATTTTGATCGGGACTTGTTTTTTTTTTGTTGTTGTTGTTTTTTTTTTGTTTTTTTTTTTACGTAATTCTTCAGCGTGAATCCTACTTTAAATTTCAAGGGCTCAAATCCCATTACGCAATTTACGCAAGTGCGTAAAAGAAATATTCCTCTTTTGAAAAATATCGTTCATAAATGATCATAATATCGAAACTACAGCTTATTCACGCTATAGTTACGATGTTTTGATTATTCACCAACGCTCAAATCATAAAAAGGGAGTGGACGGAGGGCATTCATCTTTAGTTACAGTTCTCAAATCGCCTTTATCTTATATATTCTTTAGTTGTTGTCTTCTACGTGCGTATAAATTTCAAAGTCCTAGATACGCCTTTTTATATTATAACTATATAAATACCCGTAAGATAACACCCCGTATGATATTTTTTATGATATCACATAGTTATTTTTAGAACAAAGATATAATGCGGTTATTTTTAGAAACTTGCATTTCAGTTAGAGACTTCGACGAAAACAAGACAAATAGAGGTTATAAGATAAATATTATACATACTTAGTATATTGTATGAAAAAATATCTAACTCAGTTGTGAGAATTGATAATTGTCTCGACAGAGCTTCGACAATTATCAATTATCCCAACCTTGTAAGACATTTTTTTTCATATAATACATAATATGTATTATATATATATATTTCATCAGCTTTGAAGAATTGGAGACTGAGATCGTTGCTCCGAATAAAAGGTGGAAGGTTTTCAAGAAAGTTGGTTCTTGGTTCGTGAAAAACAGGAAAAGTATAAAGAAGGGACTGAGGATTGCAGGGAAAATCATCGGGATAGCCGCCATAGCAGTCGGGAAAAAGTAAAGAGAGAAAATCGAATTCAGATGTCAGAAAATTACAACTCTATGATAATTCACACTCAATGAAAATTTTGATATCGGCACGATGTTGCTTTCTCGGACGCGGTGTCTTTTGCCTTTCAGTTTAAATGTCGTCACTCGGAACATCGCTCGGACTTTTACGTAAACTGGAAAGTTGAGTCTACCTCAGACGTAAACTGGTAATTTTGGGTCATTTCTTAAGGTATTTCGGCTTCGTGTGGCACCTTGCTCAATAAGCTTGTAGATCAACAAATTCTATTAATACTTTCCTTTCCTTTATTTTAATACTTTTAGCTGTGTTAGAATTTGAAAACAAAACACTGCGTTTTGTTTTCAAATTATAATATATCCTATGTTAAGGTGGCAATGGACAGCCGCCTCCTGACTCTATAAACCGGAAGTGGGTTTTCGTTTATTTTACGGCTCTTTTTGCACGTTGTTTCAAAAGACCGGTTTTCGTTAGATTCTGCTTATGGAAATAACGTAGAATAATGATGGTAAAATTTCGTAATTTAGCTTCTTTTCAACATTTGATATCAATTGAATGACTGTATCATTAAATATAACAATAAAAATGTGTTAAAATTGTCATTAAATTAGGAAAGGTCATTATAAAATAACGAAAAACTTTCTTATTTGCATGGAAAGGTATGCTGAATTTTTTACCAAATAAAGGAAAAATATGGGGTTTAAACATATCGGAAAATAAGAAAAATTCATTGGGTAATTTCTTCAAAAAATAGGTTTATGTGGCATTTCAACCCAGTTAAATTACAAAAAATTAGTGCATTTTTAAATTTTGAAGGCAAATTGTGCAAATGCAATTGATCAAAGGGAAATTTTCTTTGCAACAGCCATTGTATACATGTATAAGGTCTATCAAAATGTATGTGTTTTATAGCTATAAGCTTTTACTTAGTTTATACTAGACCTAAAACGAATATAAACATTTTACTTAAAAATGGCCAATACCACTCAAGGGCAGATAACTTTAGCATGAAAATGATCATGGAAAGGTACCTTCAAATTTTGATATAATTACTAGACAATGTTAATCTACAACATATGTGAACAAGGAAAAAATTCATTGGGCGGAAAAAAATGACACCACGCGTCCATTGCTACCTTAAGCTTCAGTCGCGCACTGTCATCTTTAGTAACGTTTGTGACGTCATATAAAACCCACGTGCGATACGACGCGCTTTCATGCCTCGCCCGTAGTATTACAAAGGTCGATTCCGTGGAATTGCCGATTGAAATGCCGTAACTAACTAAACGTTTTCAATCGGGAACCTTCGGCGGTTCTACTGAATAGACCTCGGGAATAAAATTTGAAAGGGCGCAGAATATAAAGCGCTTCATTTCGCACGTAGATTTTCAACCATCCCGCTAAGTATGACGTTGCATAAAACAAAATAAACGAAAGAAAAGGGTGGGCATATCATTAATTGATAACAAATCGTAGCGTTTTGTCATCAAATGATAATATGCCCGAAAGATCTCCACAGACGAGCGGAAATAATTTACAAGATGATTTATTTCAAGCGTAGGCCTTTTAAATAAACGAAGTACCATCGGAAACCGAATTACGGGAAAATTGGCAAAAAATTACTTCAATTACGTCCGAGGTACTTTCCAGATGAAGGCATTAACGACATTTCTATGATGCTACGACGAAGACGACTTAAAATCGGAAATGTTTCGTTAACCCGAAATTCATGGCGATGTTTTCCGAAGTTTTACCTACGTTGAGACGATATCAAATTTTATTAGGGGCGGACTACTTTTACTGGACAATTCAATTCAGTGAAAAATTGAACAATCGAAATTTGAAACTTACGTTCAGGAAGCGTACATTTTCTTTGGTTTATTTCTTTGGTTTATTTTCGGTACGCTCGATCAATTCTCGCAGATTTTCACGATCCACAGATACAATGGAAAGATATTGTTAGACCAATCTATCGCTATGGTGTTTTAAACTACAATGTGAACTGCTCCGGCTTACAGAGTCGAAAATTTTGATCCACACGCTTATATCACAATAATGGTTTAACTAAATTGGTCGTTTTCATATGAAACTTTTATCAAAATTTGAGATCATAATTGAATAAAATAAAAACTGGAATTTTCAACTGCTACGTATGTTTGATGTGGTTTTACATCTTATTCTCATTTTTCTTGCACAAAGAACTCCCAAAATATCGTATCAACGGGTAATCTCAGTTGAAGTTACGTTACGTTAATCGTGTAACATCCTAGGTAGCCCAGAGCCAGTCTATTCCGTAGGCCCATGAGCTCCTGATTCCCTCCACAGGCTAGAATCTTCTGAAATTGATTATCAGAGAATGATGGTGTTTTTATACAGCAAGAGAAGCAATTCACTCGCATAGTACGTCTCATCGTTATTTGAAATCCAATCTCAGAAAATTCATGAGAAATCAATTGAAATTAAATATACACCGTCTAGTGATCCTAAAAAGCTGATTATGTATAGGAAAGAAAACAAGTGCCGTGGTATATGGGAAATAGACACGAGCTTCAGCGATTTTCATATACCGCGGCACGAGATTTTCTATCTAACTTAGACCACGCTTTTCTAACATTGTCTCAATCTTTTACCCGAACCCATAGACAATAAAAAAGAGCAAAACTTGCTTTTATATAAACTGTAAATATGTTTAATTATGCTTAAATTAATTATGAATCTTTTTCCATAACTTATTGCAGATCTTTTGAATTTTTCCGACTCTAAAAATTCTTTTCGAAAAGGCGCTCCTATAAAATGCTCGTCTTCCTTTTGAAATGAAAAACCTGTCGAGATTCACGTGCACGAGATACGACCATCGATTATCCGTAAAAACAAGGCTCGGAGTTGTATCTGTGATTGATGCTTTTGAAATACTGTTCTCTGATTGGCCAGTTCGCTTAAAGCGTTGTCCAAATTTACCAAAGTTATATTGAAATTAGTCCTAGTTCGTCAATTAAAGGCATGTTTTCCGTCTAATCGAAATAATTTTAGTATGATAAATGACCAACTAAATTTAAATCTTGTACAGTTTGGTTGAATTTCACCTTTCACTTTAGGAGAGAATTATTTGCAAAGTTTTAAATATTCACAGGTATGTATGACCTCCGCCCTAAAAGCCATAACTTCATCTGATCACAATAACGCTTGACAGGTTGATAATAGGTCACGCTAGGATCGCTGCATTGAAACTTGGTTGATATCCATCATTGATGTTCTGAGAAAAGAAAAAAGATCCGGGCTTCCACAAAAAAACATACACTGTATAGAGAAATTACCTTTGCAAATAAGATTTTTTTAACCTAATAACGATAATTTTGTTCGTCCTTTAACCCGCGTATAAATATTACCCTGAAGTAAACTGGATAAGGAATACCTTATCACATAACCACCACGTCACGTTTGTTGTCCCACGTTGGGCGCCATATGAAACCCGCAGATAAATATTCGACCCAGCTGGAATTCGGGACCTTTCTGTTCCAAAGCGAGTGCTCTACAACATCGCCATAAAAGCTAGCTTGTACGACAAGGCAGCTAAAACGCCCTTTATACACAACCCGCTTATATTCTCTTACAGAATCACGAAAGGAACACCCGAGTTAAGATTCGATTTAAATCTATTTGTTATGTTTCGAGAAAATGAAAGTTTCTACTATGAAACATTTAGAAAAATGACCAGCGCTTATTGAATTCCTTGGATCATAATTTCTCGGGCAACTTTGAAACAGGTTCACCTAAGGATCATTCCTGTGAAATTTGATTGAAACTAATCCTGTTGTTTCTGAAATCGTTTTTAAAGAAAGGGTTTATGACCGCACGCACGGCCCAGGACACGTCGCCATGACATTAACCCCATTTACCTTCGACCGGTGCAGCTATTAATTGAGCCCGTGCGTGACATTTCCAACAATTTGAAATGTTCGTCAGGTGCAAACATTGCGTAGCATTGAAAGCCACATACTGTAAAGTTACATGCGGTCTACAGAAACTTTGAGATCTTATCTATCTTCTACATGCGTAGTGAAGACTCTGGTCAGACTGTGCGGATGCACAGGCTGGTCAGAGCCTTTGCTTTGCGCAAATTTGAAATTGTTGGAAATCTCACGCACATGTCAAATTAAATAATCATTTGGAAAAAAATATGTAACTTGCATTGATCATATTGGTCGATTGGAATTTTAAGCATATTTTACGATAAATTATACTCCTGAATTTTCATTGACATCTTCGTTTTCTAGTGTGCTACCATTTTGACTTCAAAGCAACAAAACAAAACAACAACAAAAATATTTCTTCTGCAGTAATGTTTAATTTTCTACTCAAACTGCGAATTTTATGTGACTTTTTCAAATGATTGTTGATGCCATGGATGCGAAATATAAATAACTGTAAAAATGAATTTTGTACTTATATATTTTAGAAAGGCGATTTTGCTTTCTTAACAGGTAATCCATTATTCAGTTTGCTTCTTGTAAGATACCCCTTATCGGAAAATGCATCTAAAATTCAATTAGGCTTCGATACCGCCTTTGCCTAAGACAAAGGGTTCTCATCAAGCTACGAAGAACGAGGAAAATCCATCGAAGCCTTGCAGTCTTGTATAAAATCACGAATCTCTAAACATAAAACTCTCCACAACGACATTTACATTTAATAATTTTGATAAGTGTGAAGGAGCAATACCTTTCTTCAATTTTTTGAATAAACGCCGTACAATAAACCATTAACAACAGATAGTAACGAACAGTTTACTTTATCTTTTCTAGTTATCCAAATTGCTTAACACTTTAAACTGCTTAATAAGGTGAAGCAGTCTAAATCGAATCCAGGTTTTCAAATGAAAGGATATCTCATATAAACTTATGTGATATTAAAATGATTATATCACAGTAGTATAAAAAATGACAAAAACCATATTTTACAATGTCATGAAAGAATTGAAACTGTTCATTTCTTGATATTTATAGTGTCATTTTTGGCCTGGTTTAGCAGGCCATAGGAAACAACCCTGTATCCTGGAAATTGCATAGGAAAAAAAATCGAGTCAAAACCGAACAACATGTGTTCTACGTAGCTTTTTTTGTGCTCATGCGCGCAAGAAAAATAGGTCTAGTATACGTCATCAACTTTTGTAAGACACGAAGTGCTTTGTGTGTTCAAAGCAGTGCTTGCATATCACTACGCTGTAATAAAATCAAAGTACTGAAGGCACGGGAACTGAATAGACGAAAAAAAACAGAAGAGGTCCATTTTCTTAAATATAACTTTGATTATTCACCTTGTCCTTATCATGTTTACCAGATATTTTCTTACTTATCACTGCCAAAATCACTGCTGTGTTAAAGATACATAGCTTTTATATTTGATCTTGACTGATGACATTGCTAATATGAAAAAAGAAGAAGGCGCTGCTAACTAACACTTTCTCCGTTATATTATCTACCATTTCTGCTACAAATTTTACTAATTTGTCCACAAATTGTATGTAATCTGCAACCCTTTATAATTTGGACCTGTCTAAATATTTGTTGTCTTGCAATCGATTAATCTAAATTAGAAAAAATTAAAAGTCTTGTCCCATCCTTAAACCCATAAACGACAAAATTTTAGACTTGTCCAACTTGGAACAGGTGATTGCTATGCAACGTTCATTGTGACGTCACTAAATTCGCCCCGCATAGATGACGTCAGATAGGATGAAATGCCCAAAAGCAGGGTATAAGTTTTTGATAATCTCGCTGTTTTTGCGGTGAGATTATCAAGTGATAATCTACCGTTATTTCTCGATAAACCAACGAAAAGCATTAAAGAAAAATCGATCTTTCACAGAAACAAACGATTATCCTCTATATAATCATTTTATCACCTGTAAGATTAAAAACTAGAGCTGCCCGAGCAGGTGATTTACTCCACAGGCCTGAATCTACTTATATGATTAGACGAGAAATTAAGTGAAAAAAATAAATGTACATTTCATAATGTTGCAAAATGACCCCCAGTTTTTAATATAGAAGGACAACCCTGAAGAAGATTTTTAAAGAGAAAGTATACGACCTGACACACCGACGATCGGACGGACGCACGAACGTCGGACACATTGCCAAGACAATACCTTTAGTGTACATCGGCCATTGCAGCTTAAAACTGGGACAAAAGAACACAACACTCAAGCCACTGTTCTACGTTTTAAATGACCAGGCAGGGCGTGGCACAGCCGTGAGGTAATTTGGCGAGTTTATTTTCGAATATTTTGGGTACTTTCCAAAGTTTATCGACAAAAATTATCATCTACTGCGCATAAAAAATGGAATCGTAAAATCAATAGGGTGATGTTTCCTAGCAACAGTTAACAAATTTTATCGCTTTATTACCACCAACATAAGAGGGTTGGTTAACCTACGTCGATAAAATGTTCCGAGTAAAAATCGTCAGCTATCTATAACAATGAGTATATTTTGAAAATGGCTGATTCAACCCTTAAATGCAAAGACCCGTTAAATAGGCTCGGCCCTGCCAGGGCAATAAACATGGATTATACCAGTGTGCGACTTCATGGCTGTCGTCGGAATAGATGGTCGTGTGGGTATGTGGTAACGGTTAAAAACTGTGACCCGTCACGCAAAAAAGACCTTCTGGGACCTTCATTAGAACTAAATTTTTGAGAGAAAAGAAACACACACACAAAAAAAAACTAGATTGATTTCAGCCAATGTCAACCGGAGGTCACAATACAATCTTATACTTGAATGTAAAATGATCATTCTAGATTCAGAAAATCAGACATGTTCTTAAAGTTTCGACCCTCATCAGCATGCACATTTAGCCTAAGGTAGTCACTTACAGCAACGATATGATCCCCTATCGCCTGTTGGACCACAAAAATTACTCTCGCATCTTAAAATAATGGATAAGTATTTGACTTGGGAGAACCAGGAAGAAAAAATTACATGTGTGTTTCAAGTGATAAACATAAAAAGTAGCAGGATGTGGTTGATAAAACAATTAATTAGTTAAAAAAAAACTTTGAGCCATAACAACTACAAGAATCGCTTTAGGGCCAGACTCGCCTGACAGTCCTTAGTCAACAGGTCACGATTAATTTAACAGTTATGATTTAACTTTTTCATTAATTTCATTTTCGCGTTGATGTGTCCATGAACAAAGTCTGGTGGGAAAGGAGTTACAGTTAGTTACATCGAGAAATTGATATTCACCTCAATCAAAACCATTCTAAATCGCCCACTCAGCGCTCCATTCATTCATTCCAAACACTCACTCAAAACATTCAAAAACGCTCAAACCCATTGAAAAAATATAGAATAAACAACGTCATTCACAATAAATTTTGATAGAAAAAATTCGCGATTTCACTAACATAATTCAAATTGTAAGCGTCTCATAGGTTCTTAAAGAAATAGGAAGCTGTCTTAAGAACCAGTATGCATTTTTTTAAAGGGAGGTAATCAATATCGCTAATTTTCTTCATCCTGAACAAAATTTGCGAAATAGGATTACCTCCAATTAAATTTACTCAAAGCTCGTTCCACACACTCATTCAATTCCATTCCCAAATCAATCCAAAAGCATTCACATTGTCAATTTCACGATGTTGTTAACTGAATACACTGCAGTATCTAGATACAGTTAGAAATACCCAGAAATTGACACTCATCACATACGTAACGTTTCTAAAATTCTCATTCAGTCCTCCATTCATTCATTCCAAACACTCATTCAAACCATTCAGAAACGCTTCGAACTGATCTTTAAAAATGCCCCAGAATCTTTCAGAACGCTTCATAACTCCATTCAAATCGCGAAATATATTTTCGTTTAAAGCCGGTGTTGATTAAGAGGCGTCTGCTAAGAGATACCCTTGAAATATTTTTCTATGGAAAAGACCGTAGATATGTTTTTAAAGGAGTGGTAAAATATTTTGCCCAATGGCGTGATAATCAATATTGTATTCACTCTCATTAATTTCATATAAAACTTGCTTCACATTTTCATTCAATATAATTACGAAATCTAACAACATGTCAATTTCACGATGTTTCTGACTGTAGTAAACCATGTTGTTTAATATTGTGCAACGTACGTGTGCGTGTATACCACATATAAATATTGCGTGAGATCTCAAATGCGTCAACTGTTGATTACGAGTCTACAATGTTACGTTCACACGTGTTTTGTTTAGTTTTAATTGTTTGTTTTGTTGTGGCGGAGTGTCAGTGGAACAGGCGTATCACTAACATTTTCAACGGTGGTATGTTTTCACTGTTTATTTCATCTCAAAGTGCACTTCCGAACATCTTGAAATTGACAAGGTGGGCGATGTTTGTATGCATTTGGAATGAAATGGTTTGGGCCTATGCGAGAGTTTTCCAACAGTTTCAAATATGCGCAAAGCAAAGAATCTGACCAGCCTGTGCATTCGCACAGTCTGATCAGAGTCTTCACTATGCGCTTAGTAGATAGCAAAGGTCTCAAAGTATCTATAGACCCTCAGGTAATTTTTCAATTACAGTTTGTGTCTGTCTACGCCCCTCAATGTTTGCACTTCAAACATTTCAAATTGTTAGAAATGCCATGCACAGGCTCATTATTAATGTATTAATTTTAAACGAAATTAAAGGTCAAAGAAGAGTGTAAATATATCATCGCTAATTTCTGTCAATATGAACGAAGTTAGCAATATTTTATTTCCCCCCTCATGTAAAAATCTATTTAATATTATCAAGATAGATTTTGGCATCTTTGTGGATCTACCAGGCACTGAACCCAATCAACGTCAGCCTAGAAAGTTGGTGGATAATTCGACCGATTTGAAAAATTTAAGTCTAGTATTTTGACAAATTAAGGGGCGTTTTAATCGACTTCCGAACGGTTTTAGAGAGAAAGAAGAATTCTTAGTTAGCAATAATAGTTAGAAATACCAAGAAATTGACACGTAACCCATTCTAAGTTATTCTAAATTGCCAAATTAACGATCCATTCATTTATTCATTCATTCCAAACACTCTCAGAACATTCAGAAACGGTCCAAAAACATTAAAAAATGTCACAGAATTAATCACAATTCTTTGCAACTGCAATTAAATAGAACAATTCATTATTTATGTTTCAAGCTGGTGTTGATTTGGAAGCCCCCACTAGGACAAACCAATCTGTTTATATAATAGAAAAAATACTTATTTTAAGTCGAATTATAAAGAATGTTGTATTTCATTGTACTGTATTAAGGTAGTGAACCCATACTAGTTCCGCAAATTTTTTAACGGTGCTAACAGAGGTTTCCTAATGATTTTCATTAGGAAACCTCGGTTAATACTGTTAAAGTTCATTATTGGGGAACTTTTACGGGTCCACTACCTTAAAGAGAGGTCATAAAATGTTAATTTGAATTACATACATTTAACTTTGTTCATAACACGCTCCACACACCCTTCAATATCATTCAAAAATCATTCATCTTATAAATATCAAGATATGTCTAAAATCAGGAATTGTTTGTGTGTGATTTCACGATGATACTACTAGGAACTGTAACTTTATATACTCCAGATTGCGCAAAACGCTCATGCTTACTGAGTGAGGGAAGTTCGCTTTGCTTTTTCCCAAAACCGGGATAACGAACGTCCTTTAAGCTCTTCTTTTTTTCATATTTTTTAAACAAAATTACATAGATACCTGTGATTGACATTTTTAACACTTTCAAATGTTCGCAAATCAAAGAATTTGCCCAGGCTGTGCATCCGCAAAGCCTGATCAAAATCTTAATCTTGTGATTTGGAGATAATTTTGGTATCAAGCTGTACTCTACAGTCATGTGTTCATGAAATAGTCTTTGAATGAATGAATGGAGCTCTAAGTGAGTGATTTAGAACAGAAATGCTTTGATCATACTAATTATCAATTTGAACGATGTCACTAATTATTTTGCATAGGCCACTAAATGTTTGTGCCCTGGCGCGCATATAAAATAATAGAAAATTTCACGCACACGTTCATATCATTGGGTGAAATATTTTCATAATCTGATCAATCACATGACCCCCGTCAATAGTCATTTTTTCTATTTATAGGATGCGGTATCGGATGCGCAGAGCGAACATGTTTCCACTCTATTGGATGTACCAGATGCAAGTCGGGATATTGTAAAACGTTTGGAAGATTGTAAGCAATATTTGTTTTCGTATGTCCGTATCGAGGAGATTCCTATCGTCGCTAGTCAATCGTAAAGCCCATCAATGGAGACACCTACTAAGTGTCTATTCGTTTCTCGAGGGTAACTCTTACCCATTCGCTTGTCAATGGTTACATGTCCATTCGCTTGTTACTGGTAACGCCCTTTACGTGTCTTTTCACTAGCCTAGGTTGATGCTTTATACCCATCCATTCTCTTGCCTTGAGCAACACCAGCTTCGTGTACTAGCTATTCACCGGTAACGTCTACTTAGTTCATTAAGTTTATATTGATTGAGACTTAGTGTGCTTTACCATATGCTTGCGGCGTTTGGGGTCTGGCAGACTTCTACGTATCTGTATAGTTGATTTATTTGAAAAGATCTTTTGTACACATAAGTCACTATAGACCAAAAATATGCCTAACGTTTAGATGAATGTAGAAAAAGAATAGAATTTAGATGTCGACACTTTAGTTCAAGATGTAAGTTTTATGTTTCCAAATGTCGCTTTAATGTCAGAAATTAAAAAAAAATACCCAAGGCTATAGTTATATAAATAAATGAATAATCAATTGTTTAAGAAGTAATTTCATACTTTACTATTACGTAACTGTAAACAATGAGTTTTTTTTTTTCATTTTAGAGGGAGATCCCGGCCCACCGTATGCACCCGGACCTGTGGTAGGGGTCAATATTGTCACCGTACGGGATACTGCACAGTTAGGAGAAGGTCAAGAACTGGATAAAAGGCCGTCAACAAACTTCCATTTGACCGGTGTTCGCTGTATTTTTAGACTTTTTAATGCTAAGTTTATTTTCCCGAGATTGACCTTTCTTGAAAATTTTTGAAAATTGTCTAATTCCACACATCGACATATTTTATTCATGTACAAAATAAATATATTTGATCCATCATCAGAGAAAGTCGACCCAAATGATCATGAAATTGAAAAAAAAGACACAGATTTCAATTAAAAAGATAAATAAATAAATACCTTTCTTATTTATTAAACAAGAAAAGATATGTTATCTTAAAATGAATTATACAGAGCTATTGTGAACATTTGATGCGACTGTTGAATTATGTTTTGATATGCGCTATCTTGGCGGTACCAAATTTTTCAAAAAATCGAACCCGAAGACATATGATTTTTATTTTGAAAATCTTCAGCGGAATGGTTTGGCAGCAAAACATCTAAATTTCAGTAAAGGTTACCGGATAAAAATCGAGAAAAATGTCTATATTTAGAGTAACTGCACTGGAAAACGGCAACGCAGAAGGCATAAGCATTTAATACGCTACACATTATTGCATTTCTTTCGCATATATCTTCATATTAATCAAATATCAACATCAGGCGTCTCTACGAAGCCAATAGCGCTGTCGGGATAAAAATAGGTTAATTATTTTGGAAAAAAGGACAATTACGGAATAAAGTCCTAAACTAAAAGGGAGGATGCGACTCCTTGATGACGTCATGCCGTTAACACTACGTTATGAAATCTCTTTTTATGACCGACTTAAGAAAGCGAATATTTTCAACACCAGCCCGATAAGCTCAGTTGGTAGAGCACCGGACTTCAAAACCATTGAAGTTCGACTGCGTGGGTTCGCTTCCAGGGCTGGTACACTAACAAAAACTAATTGTCTTTCGGATGAGACGTAAAACCGAGGCCTCGTGGGACGATGCTTTACACCGAGCACGTTAAAGAACCATGGCGGGTCTCAGCAGAAGTTTCGTCATGTATCCTTCCACTATCCCCCGTAACGACTAACCGTCTTCTGGGGGCGTCGCTCATATAGGCATGTGCTACGGTAGCGACGATAAATAAACGGAAATACACACACACGAATATTATCAAGTTCAGTTTTATACTAACAGGCAAGATTTGTAGTCATTTAAAAATTTAGTCGAATAATGATTCGCTGTGTATCCGCAGATACCTTAAAACGACGTTATAATGAGAATGTTCCTGTCTGTGCGGCTTTTTCTCGAGTTAAAGCGTGTTTCAAATAGTTGTTAAAACGAGAATATTCACGTTTGTGCAACGTTTTGTAGCATGAACGTGATAGTTTTCTAATCAATTGACCTTACGTTGTTTAAATGTTTTTTTATTTTATTTTATCAATTATTATTATTTGTTGTTGTTCTCTTTCTCTCTCTCTCTCTCTCTCTCTCTCTCTCTCTCTCTCTCTCTCTCTCTCTCTCTCTCTCTCTCTCTGTCTCTCTCTCTCTCTCTCTCTCTCTCTCTCTCTCTCTCTCTGTCTCTCTCTCTCTCTCTCTCTCTCTCTCTCTCTCTCTCTCTCTCTCTCTCTCTCTCTCTCTCTCTCTCTCTCTCTCTCTCTCTCTCTCTCTCTCTCTTTGTCTTGGCAAAGATATGCGAGCCTATCCTTTCTTGATCATAACTCCGACAACAACATTTTTTGTTCTCACCGTAAAAAAACAACTTTATCATTAGAGTAGACACATACCCATTTTGTTTGTCCGCCTTATTATATGTGTTCATATAACTGTAAGGTTTACCAATTTCACACGGGCTTTACTTTTATTAAAAACGGCTTGGTTATTAAGAATAACTTCAGAATTTCAAGTAATGAATCCAAGAGCACATTAAATTGCACACAAATAAGCTTAAGTCCTATTTCTCATAGATTTATTACAATATATACATGTACAAATAATGAAATATAAATATGTAACCGTCTGTCTCTCTGTATGTATGCTTTCATTGATAACCTGAAAATTGAAGAAAATGGTTCCGATCCATAGGCGATAGTTTCATAGTCCCATTTTTGTCATACAGGTCAGTATAACCTGTGTGACAAAAAAAGATTATGAAACAATAGCCTCTGTACAGTCAGTTATTTTATAGATCCTTTTTTTGTCATTAGGATTATAACAAAAAAAATGATTCACGTGCATATTTTTCCAGAATTTGCAACTTCTTACTATTCAATTTCAGGCAAAAGATTAAAGAAAGCTTTATGAATTCAGAAGTGTTTATTTATTTATTTATTTTTTTCAAAATTCTAGCTTAAGATCGTGTCGTATCGACACTAAACAGCTGCGTGTTCAAGACCAAAAAAGTTTTCGAAACCTTTCAGACGCGCACTTATCAATAGTGAGGTATCATATTTTTTTTATTTTAACCTTGATCATTTATCTGTTATTTTTGAAGATATCTTCATGAAACTTGTCATGTGTGTTCACTATCACAATGTGAACAATCCATACAGTTAAGGAGGTAGCTCTGAAACCATATTTGTAAAATCCCTTTTTTGAATTAGATATTTGCATTATCCAGCAGAGTAGGGCGTTGCACCCGTAGGCGGTGCTCTTGTTTCGCAAGACAAGTCACATATGAGCGTGTGCGTGAGATTTCCAACAATTCCAAAATTGCGCAAATTAAAGATTCTTACCTATCTATGCATTCGCACAGTCTGACCAGAGTCTTTACTATGCACTTAGTAGCCAGATAAGGTCTCAAAGTATCTGCAGACCATCGGACAACTTTATTTCTGCAGTATGTGGTTTTCTATGCTGATCAATGCTTGCCCCTGACGCTCATTTTAAATTGTCGAAAATGTCATGCACAGACTCAATTAGCTTACCATCACGAGCGGAACAAGAAGGCCCATCACAATCGTCTCCCATGCCTGAAAAGTAGCGGAATAAAATATCAATTCCCTTGAGAACTTACAATCTCATTTGCGTTTACTGATATTCTACCGAAACGGCCACTTATCTTCTAAATTACATCAATCCTCAGATCTTCGTTGAAGTTGTTAAGAATGTCTGTTCACGACGACGTAAACTATCGAAAATGGTAACGTTCTATCGGACAACAGTCGCGGTATCGCTAGAGAGAGAAAAATATTTAACACGGATGCGTTATGACTGAAAAATTGTTAAAGGCGGCGTTTTACCCAATCAAAACAAAAACATCGGTTCTTTTCAATTTATGTGAAAGGAAATTAAACCATTAACAACAGGGCATTTTTTGTAACTTTCTATAAATTTTCCGTAAATATTCCGCCCGTGAAAAGCTGATTTCTACAAAAGTTCTCAATTAATTAATTTTCCCGGATGAACGATGGTAAAATCAAAGCGCTGAAAGCACTGGGGTGGACGTTTTTGGTGGCACTTTGGTGAAAATTAAAAACGAGACGAAAAAGGAATTTATCAATGTAAATATATGGTAAATATGAAATATATCGACCCAATTACGACAAATTTCAATGTTAATGCAAAGTTAAATGGAATTACACTGTAATTTTTTAAGCCCATATTTACGGTTCAAAATTCGAATGGAATATGGCATTAACACCTTCGTTTTGTTTGTTTGTTTGTTTGTTTGTTTTTTTGTTTGATTGTTTGTTTGTTTAAAAGATTTGTGTGACCCGTCACGCCAAAATGGGAATTCGAAAAAATAGCTCGGTTCTTGTACCGGTCAACGAGAGGTCTCATTTTCAATTCTTTTTCTCAATACCCGGATCGTTTCTTTTGAATCGCGTGTCACATGATAATCAGGGGCATCCAACCCTCATTTTTCACATGGGCTGGTTACTTCATGTGTAATGTAAAATGACTCTAAGTTTGTAAGCAATTTAAGATATGAGAGTTAATTAGATAAGTAACTTTAATATACACGTCCACAAATAGCACCAAACACCTATATTGATAGGGAACAAATGAAATCTCGCAAGGACAGCTGCAGTTTCAAGGTTAATGAAATCATTGAAATTCTATATCCAGTGGTGTGGAAATACGACGTTTCTCCACTTGTCAATTGACAAGTAAAAGTCAATTTTCTGCTTGTCCAGGATTAATATGAACTTGCCCACAAAAAATGAAATGTTGTTATTTAGAAAGCATTGTTTTAATGAAGAAAATGCTGTAATTCAGCATTTTCTTCATCAAAGACAATGTTTTCCTCCACCTTCATACAAACAAAAGGATGACTTTCCTCCTAGATCTTTTTAATACTGTATCAAGATTTGATCTGGTATTTACTTGTCCATGGACAAGTGGCCTAGAAAAATGTACTTGCCCGCAAGTGAAAATGCCCGTTTCGGACAAGTCGGGCATGGGAATTCCACACCCCTGCTATATCTCAAAACTTAGGCATTTAAGTTCGCATTCGCGGTACATTGTCTTTGGTGAGTGACAGACAGAGAGATGTCAGCGTTGGGTCAGTACAATTTCGTAACAACAACTGGTTAGTTGAACGATATTAGAATATTCTTTATCTAAATGTCCTGTATTGGATAACATTTGAATTGCAAGACACTGTTTTGCTTGTGTTGATTCTTCTCATATTTTCCATGAAGCTTGGTTAAAAATATAATAAATCCTTAATGGGAAAACGAATCCTCTCTCAAAAATCGAATTTCCTTATTACGTTTAAAAGATATCAATAATAGGGATTTTTCATCTTCTCTTACGAACACACCTCTGTTTATAAATTTATAGACGGTGAAAGAAACAATGGTCTAGCGAGGTAATACAAATGTGTCATCGCTTCTATTTGTTTCACTTTACCCGCAGATTACCATACCAAATTGAATTGCAGGAATGTTTATACACTACCTGTTGTCTCTCAGACAGCCGGCTACATGTTCGGCCACCTAGTTTTTGTCCCCCTCACACCACGGGAAAAAACAAATAGGCGATTCAACGCCTTGTCTTTAAATGACAAACTTGCGCGAAAAAAAAAAAAAAAAAAAAAAAAAAAAAAAAATCACGCGTGGTTTAGGATAGGCAACTGATTTTGTATTTAAGAGGAGCCTTTGAATAATCTACAACTTGTATTGAATCTTGTATAATACCATTTTCGAAATTCACAGTTGTCGTGCGGAAGTAAGTCTCGTAAAAATAAAAATGAACCGAAGTTGACACTACTTTTTTTGAAAAACTATTAACAGCTGAAAAGATTGTTGTTCTCAAGTACTAACACTGGTGGACCTAGAAACGTCCCCAAAAACTACACCATTGTAAATTAACCGATTTCGTGTGAGCATGATGTTTACACATTGACCAGCCTGGACATACATTGCCATAAATGTACTTTCTGGTGGAGAGGCGACACTAGTAGACGGCAGCAATTAATCAAATGTGAAGTGAAAACTCTGAACAGACTTAGGAAAACACAGGCAATTGTTTTACAAAATCAGATTTTCCATACAGATTATAAATAACCTATAGAACAAAAATAAGATTATAAAACAATTGACTTTGGTATGGATACATGTAATCAGAAGAAAAATAATCCTTAATTTATCTGAAAGTACCTATAATATTGAAATATGTGATATATCTACTTTTAGATCAGCGTACCTGATTGGTATTCTTCTTTCATGGGTCCGCCCATCCCTGCTGACGTCATGGTACAGAACGGTCCATTGCATCCGCTTGCTCCTCCCCCACTACTATTCGGACCGTTTCCGGATGCCGCAAGGCCAAAGGGACTAAATGCTTCAGAGGGAGAACAATAAAATATTTGGTTTTATTGAATAAAAACAAAAAAAAAGGAAAGGTTTTTCCTCTGACCAGGTATTCAATAATCTGAAATTAATGGCGTATAAATTGTATATTGTTTAAAGGTATAGTGAATCTATAAATTGTACCTGTTAATTCAAGGTTTACAAAAATCTTTGGGCCCTTTTGAATCTCTAAAATGTTTTGTCTCTTGTTCACAACAACAACAACAACAACAACGAAAAAAGAAAAGAAAAAAAGATAAAAGCAATGATTCTTTTAAAGGAAAATATTGAACCGGCTTGAATTTTTAGCCTCCTCTGAAAACGGTATTAACTTCAAACTTACCTCCAGAACCGCTAGCCCCGCCCATCATCCCGCCCCCTCCCATACCGGCTCCACCACTTCCTCCGCCCATCCCTCCAGATATACAGAATGGTCCCGTACAGCCATCGTCACCACCCGTGGAGGGTTTGGAGCCGCCACTCCCGGCACCTCCACAGAATGGTCCAGTACAACCTGAACCGCTACCACCGGGCATTCCTAGTCCAGCACCTGGGTTCATTGGGTTCATACCTTGAGTCAAAGACAGTTGTTTCGTTATCCTATTTATTGTCATTTAGGTAATAATATAATACTCATGTTATAACCTACATGACAAAATTGGATTATGAAAGAATTGCTTGTGATTACAGTAGATAAAGAGCTTCAAAATTTATTGAAAAGGGGTCGCAATTCAAACAAAATACTTTCAGAGTTACCCCCATATTTTTATGAATCGCTTGTGTTTTGATAAACACAAAGGGCCTACTTGTTTCTCGCCGGAAAGGGTCCCGATTTTGATGGTTTTCAGTCGGGCCACAATTAGAAACCAGCCCCTGTGTTCCGGCTGACAAGATGATACAAACCGTTTTCAAATTATACCCGTTTTTGCAAGTATGTGCACGCGCAAAGCTGGGTATATTTAGAAAACGGTTTGTAGCATCTTGTCAACCGGAACACAGAGGCTGGTTTCTAATTGTGGCCCGGCTGAAAAACAACCAAATCGGGGCCCGCCCGGGGGAGAAATAAGTTGGCCCATAGTAGATTTCTCTAGCAAATACAAACGTTTGGTTAAGGTTGTACGGCATCTCGCTAACGTCAACACAAACACTTTCACCCACTACATAAAGTAAATGACAGAAAGCTCAACTTATTGTTCAAAGCATATAATACATTAACATAGAAAAAACTATTTCATTTTAGTCGGTGCGTAAGATTCCCAACAGTTTCAAAGGAAATTAAAGCACTGAAAGAATTGATGGTGAACTTTTCTGATGGTATTCTGGAGTGATATATTGAATTCGTTGAAAAAGAGAAATTACACATTGTATATGAAAAAAATAACGTTCACCCCAAAAGAAACGTTTAGACTAAGATCGGTCTGTGCAACTACACAGTATGATCTGGGTCTTGACTTTGTTGTTAAAAGATATTTATGGACTTTATACCTCTGTTTAAAAGAGAAAAAAATCCAACAGAATGTCGTTGTCAAGGCGGCTCAATGGCGGTGCATCAGGTAAGTGCGAAATGTCATAAAGAAAGTACATGTTATTTCAGATATTAATCCAATGAATATAACTACAGTTAACAACACCGTAAAATTAACAAGATGAATGACTTTGGAATGATTATGAATGAAATTGAATGAGTTTGATGAGTGGGTTTTTGCGTGAAAGTAAAGGGAGGTAATCCAATATCGCCAATTTTGTTCAAGATGAATAAAATTTTCGGTATTTATTACCTCCCTTAAAAGAAATATGCATATGAGTTCTTTAAATAGCTTAATATTTCTTTAAGAACCTACCAGACGCTAATAATTTGTATTAGGTCACTGAAATCGAGATTTTATTCCTAGCTACATCTATTTTGAATGCAGTTGTTAATCTTATCTTTTTAGTGATTATGGAACGTTTTTGAATGGGTTGAAAAGGTATTTGGAATCAACGAGTGCAGCCCTGAGTGAGCGATTTAGAATGGTCTTGGTTGAAATGTATGTCAATTTCATGATAAACTTACTGCACATGTACGTACAGTTAACGAAATCGTGAAATTGACAAGGTGAACGATTATGGAATGATTTAGGAGTGAAATTAAATGAATGTGTGGAGTGACTTTCGAGTGAATTTAATGGGAGGTAAACAAGTATTGCAAATTTTGTTCAGGATGAACAAAATTAGCAATATTTTTTACCTCCATTAAATAAAATACGCATACAAGTTCTATAGATAGCTCCCTATTTCTTCTTACAATTTCAATTTATGAAAAGAAATCCCGATTTTTTCCCCAGCTATTTTTATTTTGAACGAAGTTGTTGTTATGTTTTTCAGTGAGTTCGGAGCGTTTTTGAATGGTTTGAGTGAGTGTTTGGAATGAATGAATTAAGCGCTGTAAGAATGATCAAGAATGGTTTTGATTGAGTTTAATGTCAATTTCACGATGTAATTACCAGTATAAACTTAAATTTATTTTTAATACACAAAGATTGCAACGATTTTACAAATGGTTGAAAAGATTGTATTTTAGGCATACCGGATGACGACGCCCCGGGACACATGGGTCCCGAACAACTATCCCCTCCACTACCCACGCCTTGACTGATGTTCTCCCAGTCCGGGCTGCTACTTCCAGCACTAGTAGAGCCACCCCTGCTCCATGTCTGACCCGAGTTCGAGTCTCCGCTAGACCCAGATCCCCAATCCCTTCCGTTTGTTCCGGAGCTAGATGACCAATCAGTGTTATCCGGGTGCTGTCCGGTACTTGAGCCTTCGGGCTGGGATTTTCCGCCTGCGTCTGTCCCTGATATATAGTCTAATAAATTGAGGTGACAGTGCTTTAAGGTAGTGTAACCGTAATTGTTCCGCAACATTTTGGAATTTATGATCTTTCACAATGTTGACCGAGATTTCCTAATGATAATCATTAGGAAACCTCGGTTAACGCTGTTAAAGTTCATTACGTCCAAAACGTTGCGGATTTATTACGGGTCCATTACCTTAGCTGTAAGTGCCTATGATATGCGTTGACCCCTGGAGATAAGCTGACTATATCGAAGGCGGTTGTTGTTTCGCAAATGAATTTTCCATATATCTTACCGTTATATAATACGTTATTTTTCTTATCTCTTACCGTTATGAAACGTTATTACCAAAACAATTTTACCCTTTTTTATGACAAAAAATCAGAATGCGAAACAATCGCGTGTGGACTGCACATTAAGTTTATTTATTTCCGGACCAAATCAATTGTAAATAAATTTGTAATAAATCCGATTTGCACGACATACAAATTTTCATTTACCTGTCTTGCTTCCACTTGTCTGTCCCTGTCCATCGATACAACGACAGGTCTGACAGCCCTTTCTATCGATTGCCTCCCCTAGTTTGTACCCCGTTTTACATGTCAACATGCATATCACCATGGAAAAGCATTTTGTCGAAACGTTGCTGGTAGATAGGGCCGAACTCGAACCTTAAAGGGGAAACAGAAAGCATCCGTAATTATAATACATGTATGTAACAAATGCTAACTAGAAAATATAATTACTCTTGAATTTTCACAAAAAGATAAAAACTTCGACGGTGGAATATAAGGGAAAGGATGTGTGCAACCGTCGGGAATCGAACGCAACTCGTTATTGCATACCAACTACTTTCATGTACCCAAATTCTTGAAAAATATGTTCACGGTCCTTTCTTCAGGAAAACCAGTCTCAATGACGTCACTTTGTAATTTAAGTTGTCTACCACAAATACCACAAAACACATTTTTGAACTAACCCAATTTCAAAGAATTTGCAGCCGTTCTTTGGTTGGAAAATATACTGCAATACATTGAAGAAAAAAATGAGAGTAATGGAGAAATTAGAGCAATTTTCTCCTTTGTAATTTTTATTGGATTATTTGTCTGTTGTCAATTTAATTGTCTTTTAGGCAAGTTTATCATTCTATTGCCAGTTTTTTCCTGGAGAACTTATCATTTTGATTGACCTCAACTGGATCTGGCGTCGTCTTTAAAAAAAAAAAAAAAAAATGAGAAAAATGGAGAAATTGGAGTAATTTTCTAATTGGTATTTTTTATTGGATATTTTGGTCTGTTGTAAATTTAATTGTCATTTAGGCATGTTTGTCAATTTAATTGCTATTAAGGCAGGGTTTTTCTTTTAAACAAATTAGAAATCATTATTTATAATATAACCTTCGCCGCGAGAGTGAAATAAATCAGATGAATATTTTTGATATTGCACGAGTATTATTACACTAGTGAAATAACTATGCAAATGAGCAAAGAACGTATAGCAGCGTTATATTTTCGTTGTGAAAATTACGTCATAACCATTTGCTGACTTCATTTCGCAAACGGCGTTATAATGCTATATGGAATTATTTGAATCGATGAATTTCTGGATTCTCTCGATTTATAGCAAACATTCAGGTCATATCGTAAAAAGAATATCAAACTTGTGCTAATAAAATACAGACTTTATTTAACTCGTTATTTAAAGCAGATGAAAACTCGACACAGCCTCGTTTTCAACTGTTTATAGATGATTCGTTTAATGAATTCGGTATTCAATGGCCACTCATTCAATATTCTCTAATTCTTCGGCATGAAGTTTTATTCTCTTTTGAAGATTATTTAACTTAACTAGGCCCAAAAAAGCATTTCGTAATAAAAGTGTATGTATCATATTGGAGTTTAGTTACCCAAATTTTGGAATAATGCTACATGTAATTGACTGACTATTAAACCTATCACGATGACAAAAAAAAATTCGGTTGATTTCTTTTTCTCTAAAACAACACCATATATAGTTCCGCAATTAAGAGTGAGTGATCAAATGTCAATTTGTCTATACAGGTATAGACAAAATTGACCTTTGATCACTCACTTAAACTTGTGGATCTATACTTTATTACCTGATTGTTGACTGTCATCACATTTACACACATTACAACCACGTTCTCGTCTCCGACAGGCGGACGGACAGGAACTCGGCTGTCGGGGACATCCCTCATTAGTCACATCTTGACCGTCGCACGTGCAGACCGCACAGCCTGTCTTATCTATCTTTAAACACGTGTTCGGGCATCCTGGACTTACTCGCTCACATCTCAGGTCATCGCCCGACGAACCAGAGCTCATCCCAATAGCTAGGAATTGAGGAAATGCGATTCTGGGGTTATAAGGTCTCAAACCCGGGACTCGGCTTAACTGTGACGAAGAACTCCACGGCATACCAGCGAATATGGTTTGTACAGCATCTAGAATTCACAGCAAAAAATATGTGATATTCAAAGAAATCCAATAAGGCCTATTTCTTTTTTCCAACACAGGAAAATGTTTAACTATTTCAGCATTTCCAACAATTTCACGTACACGAAGTCTGACTAGAGATAATTATCGCTTTGATTGGTGTAGATTTAAAATGACCGAAAAAGTCTTTAAGGGATATTCAACAAGAATTCAACGGATATTCAGAATAAACAAAATCGACGGCCGAAACCTAGTAAAAATAGTTCGATTGGGGCTACAGACCTGCGATTTTGGTCGCCAAATTAAGAGCAAAGACTCCCTTTGGTTCGCAGTTTGGCATCTATAGTAAGGGCGAAACTCCCATTACGCAATTTACTATAGTGCGTAAAAGAAAATTATCCTCTGTTAACAAATATCGTTGATGAATGATCATAGCATCGAAACTACAGCTTATTCAAGCTGTAGTTACGATGTTTTGTTTATTCACCAACGCTCAAATCATTAAAGGGAGCGGACGGAGGGCATTCATCTTTTGTCACAGTCTTCATATTGCCTTTATCATATATATTCTTGGTTGTCTCCATCTGAGCGCGTATACATTTCAAAGTCCTAGATACGCCTATCTACAGGAGACAAGAACGCGAACCCAGGCTTAGCAGACATCGGTAAAAATACGAGGATAGTTTTAAAAGTATGACAAAAATATCACACGAAAACAAATACACAGTGCAAGTGAACGTCAGAACTTGATCGCCAGTTCTCGGATATCCCAGGGTCTCCCCATTTGCTACGATAGCCGATATAGCGTAGCAAATAGGGAGACTCCGGGGTATCCGAGGATCTTGATCGACAGACAAAGAAAATACGTGAGCACGATTGTGAGAATGTAATATTATCATGTAGAGGTAAGAATTCAGCTCATCGTTTCAAAGACATAATTGGGGTCAATCTAACTCGGCCAGGTAGATCTCAATAATAATATGTTCAAAATACCGTAAGTAAAAGAGTAGTTTGTTGTAGTTACGATTAAATTGATTTTCATCGACGATCTTTCTGTTTTCTCTCTACAAAGGAAGACAGGTGCCATGTGATAACAGTTCAGTCACCGATAAAATAAAAGACACCTATTAGGCACACGACGTAAATTTCATTGAATTGGTTGATTGAATGGAGGTTAACGCCGCTTTCAACATTTTTTCATTTATATCGCGGCGGCTGGAGCACCAAACAATTGATTCCTGGTATTTCACTAACCAGTATAACCATCACATTCCTAGCCCTCAGCTGTTATCTCACATAGGTCTACGATTATCAATCCATTGGTGAGGGACAAATAGTCGGAAAGAATGAGTGCCTCCGTCGGGATCGAACCCGGGACTTTCCTTTCATTGGAAGACGTATAAGTATAAGCTGCGAAGTATATTTTCAAAACTGAGCTCGAACGTAGGCGCCGAGTCCATTACTACAGGTAAATAGAGTATATTAAAAAAGCATATGACAGGAATTGATGCTGATCCCTTCACTTCAATTATGATAATACATGTACGCGTAAACCTTACAATTCGACACAAGCAATAATTTCGTTTGATATGTAAATTTTAACTTTTTTATGTGTTGTTTTTAACCTGTTTTCTCCATTTCGTAAAAATGGTACGGGAAACTAACGACTGTTTGTAGATTTCACGGCTTACCGCGCAAAATCTACCAATAATACTTTCGATTCCCGACGGCTACGTTATTATTTTAGAAACAATCATACGGTGCCTTTAACTGAAAACAAAATCATCACAAAAGCAGGGTGGGTCCCTATCGGTCAGATAGTTCTCAATGTCACGAAATAAAATATCAATCAATTTTATTTGAAAACAAACGACTTTTTCTTTAATGCAAAAAATGAGACAAAATGTGATTTAGGGGCAACTGTTTTTAAAGCTCATCGTTTTGCATGTGATCGCAATGCAAAGTCTTGACACCATTTGTTCATTGCTGAAATTGATTAAAAGGTAGTCACGATGTGGCTTTATTTGAAACAATAGTAGCAACTCACATGCAAACTATGTCTAAACATTATTTAAGCCTGTGCGCGACATTTCCAACAATTTGACATGTGTGTGATTTTCAAACATTGAGCAGCCTGCACAGTCACATAGTGTCATTAGAAAATTGTCTGTCTGTCACAAGATACTCTGAGACCTTATCTATTAAAGAGCGCCAAGTAACGACTCTGGACAGATAGTGCGGTTGCACAGACTAGCCAGAGTCTTTGCTTGGTCCACATTTGAAATTGTTGGAAGTGTCACGCACAGGCTCATTTAAAATCCATCCTAAGAACATTCACGAAACATTGAATTGAAATAATTGCAATCCAATAAAATAAAGAAATCTGATTGGTTTAAATCGCATCACGTGGGGAAATCCATTGCACTTTATTTCTGTATAAAATGCAATAGGTCTTTCGGGAAACCCCCGAAATTCGATCTGCAAGTCCTTGTGTTGTAGGAACTCGAATTAACCTAGTTCCCGATCATCAACGCATCATTGCTATTCAATCTTTTATGAATTAATATATTTTCGAAAGAATTTACGATAACAAGCATGCAGTTCTGATTCTGAGCCGACCTAAACTTAGAAAACAGCGAGTCGACGAAGACCTTCAAGCAACCCTCTCAACAAAGACCGACCGTGCCGTTTTCGTTCAGAAATACAGACTAACTTGGCAGAAACAAGCTTATTTTTTCATACGTACCTCTACGAATTTTAATGTTGTCTTTTGTTTGTGTATCATTTGTTTTACTTTATGAAATTTCACTTCGATAGCGAGATAAACAATATACGATCTTAAATAGATCGTGTAATTTATACGCGCAAAAGTAGACTTGAAGCTTTAGTGTTTGGCTGAGTATTTTAATAGTTTCTTCGATCTAGATGATTGCAATTATAAGGGACGAGTGTCTTTTTCACTGCGTTTATTGGGGTATAAAGTGCAATTGCCTTAGCACATGGCTTAATCATAACGCCCTACGGGCGTTATTTGCCATGTGCTAAGGCAATTGCACTTTATACCCCAATAAACGCAGTGAAAAAGACACTCATCCCTATAATGAAAATTCGTGTTGATAATTCTAGAAGTTTTCATTACATTAACTATATAAAGATCTCAGTTTCGTCTATAAAATGCATGTTTCCATTAATGAATTTAGGATGATAAAAGACGACATGGTGATAATTCTTGTACAATTTGCTTGTAAGCTTTATTATTATTATTATTATTATTATTATTATTACTATTTAAGAGAAAATGAGAAATAAGTTTTCACATTGAATTATGTATAAAAATGACATCCGTCCATAAAATTTTCTATCACAATAATTCCTTGTCGGTTGATAAAACGTCATACAAGGATCATTCAAGTGAAATCTGTTTGAAATTCATCATACAATTTTGGAGAAATTGCTTTTCGAAATTTCCACTGTATAATATTTATAGAATGACTGACACCCATTAAAGACATAAATTGGTCATTTTTTTCAGTCTGATAAAGGGTCACCTATTGATCGACTCGTAAAAATTTAGTTGATATCCATCTTATAGGTTCTGAGAAAAGTCACTTTTTACCATTCATGGACAAACCATACAGATTCAGGCCATGATTTTCAACCGATAAAAATTCTTTGAAGGATTCGATAAAGGTTCATCAAAGGAACCTGAATGTGAAATTTGATTAAAATCCATGGAGTGGTTTCTGAGATTTTTAGGTAAAATTGTATGGACGGACGCATGAACTGAGGCACTGATACACACACACACACAGACGGCGGACACACAATAGTAATATCCCGGTGGCATTTCGGTTAGTGAACTACTACATGTATCTATAGAAAGAGAGAAGGTATATAATAGAAAATAGAAAAAAATCAACATGTAAATCTTCCCTGATTACAGGATGATTAAACGCTCACGTACGTTCGTAAATTGATTCCGCCTTACATGTAAGTACATACACATTGCAGGTTACATGTGCCAGTTCTTTTAAAAGCACTGGCGGATCCGGAGGGGTTTCAGGGGTTCGATCGAAACCCCCTCTCTATCCAATTGCTTCATTGTAGTGCACAATTTCAATCAAAGCTTTTCAACACAAGAAAAAAACAAACACTTTTTGTAAAGTTCCAGCCACAGAAAATTGAAATGCTACAAGAAAAAATATCAAATGTACAAAGGTTGGAGAAATTAGTCCCATAGTATCCCTATCTATATATTATGGAATTAATTACTCGAATTCTAGGCAAACATCGAAGCCCCTATATGGAAACCTTGGATCCGCCACAGAAAAGTGTTTTCTCGAATGATTTCATCTCGAATGTAGTTTTGATAAGTTCTAGAAATAAAATATACGTACCGAATAAAACAATCCATACTAAACGATTCAACATTTCACAATGCTGTGGAACGCTTTATCTAATTCCTTGCTGAAAATAATTTTTAGTTATTCTGGTATCAAATTATATTAATCAGAAAAAAGTTGAAATATCTGAAAATGGCACACCAAACATAAAACGTCACAAACTCAAAAGTACAAATTGCGTAACGAACATTCTGGAACGGTACTATCGTAGGCTATCTAAAATATGCACGAGTTACGTGTCTGCAGTTGATAGAGTGGACAGTAATGGCCATTATCACTTTTTATGTCGAGTTCGACAATACAGTGAGTGGCTCTAATCTTTTCTCTTAACAAAATGAGACCCGTCATGCGAACATGACAATCACGGAAATGCGCAGTCAGACCAGGGTCGAAACTTTTCGATTTTTGGCCGTTCCCTCTATATGTAACGGTCATTCTACATTACCATACAATAACTTCCGAATTGAGAGCTATGATTGGCCGCTGCTTTGTCCAATCCCATTTTCTAATAGTTGTGACCCGACACGCGAAAAGGGACCATATGGGAACCCCATTAAATAAAATTTAAAAAAAGAGATTTGTTCTAGTACAGGCCAAACAGGGATCGCATTTCCAAAATTCTTTCACGGGAAGGTAGAATGATTATTCTAGATTCAGAAAATTAGTTCATTGCGAAAAAAATCGACCTCTAGTCAGTCTGAAGACGACATTCGCCTTGATAAAAAACATTCTAAATCGCTCACACAGCGCTTCATTCAACCATTCCAAACACTCACTGAAATCATATAAAAAGCTCCAAAATCGTGCGAAAACGCTTCAAAATCGACCGACGTTTCATTCAATCTTTCTTATCATTGAATTACAGAGTGTCTGATTCAAATTTAAGAAAAGAGGAAAATACACAATGTACTTTGTTTTAAATGGAGGTAATAAGTAATCTCTTATTTCGTCCAAGTGGACAAAATTATAGAAATTGGATTACCTCCTCATCGCGAACACCCAAGCTCATTCCAAAATCATCCGCCTTGTCAATTGTACGATGTTGTTAACAGTACCAAGATATCGGTAGTATCGAAGTATGATTAGAACTGACCCTTTAAAGGATCCCATTATTCTTTTGTTAGCTCAGACCTTATATCCTTAACACAAAATGGGTAACCTCTGTCAACAGTTAGTAATCAATCAATCATTCCCAAATCACCCATATTGTAAATTGAACGATGTTGTTGACTGTACCAAGATATCAGTATCGAAGTATGATTAGAACTGACCCTTTGAAGGATCCCACTATTTCTTTATTAGCTAAGACCTTATATCCTTAACACAAAATGGGTAACCTCTATCAACAGTAATCAAAACCAAGTAACTCAAGTTTCATTTAGAACATCACTAGGGCACTTCTGTAAACTGGAAAGTAGCCCCTGATCGCCCAAGTATTTAACAATAGCGCCGCAGGCGGATGCAACGCTCGGCAGTAGGTTCTAGGTAGTAACAAATTCAAAGTTTAAATATACTGGACAAAAATGTTAGGAATAAAAATCTCAACATTCATTTTTTCGGCTGTAAATTGTTTGTGATTTTTGCCTGCGAATTTGAATGTTCCTTTGCGTATCTTCTTCCAATTAAAAGCATAAACAAGAGGACCATGATGGTCCTAGATCGCTCACCTGAGTCTCTTTGACCCCTGGGATATCACATTAATTAAATAGGCAGATGTCAACAAGGAGATAATTTCTACATAAGATCAATACCATAGAATGTTTTCAGCCAAGAGCAAGAAAAATATGCTTTTTTGCTCTTTGATTCTATATAAAAAGGGATGCACCTGGGTGGAGCCAAAATGTGCCTCCTGAGGGTCTTGACATGAACAAACTTGGTAGAGGTCTACTAGATGATGCTACATACTGAATATGAAAGCTGCCTGCCTTCTGGTTTCAGAGAAGAAACTTCTTTTAAAGATTTCCGCTCTTTGATTCTATGTAAAAAGAGTTGTGGCCGGGCAAGCCCAAATATGACCCCAGGGTCTTGATATGAACAAACTTGGTAGAGGTCCACTAGATGATGCTACATACCAAATATGAAAGTTGACTGCCTTCTGGTTTCAGAGGAGAAAACTTTTGAAGATTTTCCTATTTCACCATTTTTGTTAAGGGTAAAAGGAAAGTTAAGGTTGGATTTCATTCATTTGAACACCTTTGGTAGAGCTTGACCCAAGGAACATCCGTATCAAGTTTCATCAAGATTGGCCCACTGGTTTAGGAGAAGGAGATGATGTAAGAAATTGTGGACGACGAACGACGGACGTCGCACGACTGAAGACGGACGTTGTCCGATCACAATAGCTCACCTTGAGCACTTCGTGCTCAGGTGAGCTAAATAACACATGCGATTCGACATCAACCAGAACGAGGATAATTGTAATCTAACCACCTAAAATTAAGTGAATATGATCTTCCTATCTTGTTTACTTTCTGCAGATTTGTTCGTTTGACCTTTCTTTTCGCAAAACACTGAAAGTGCATTTGGCATGTTAAGCTGAACCGTCCTAAAGAAATATGGTCTGTCAGTTAAATAAAGCAAAAGAGTTGGATCTAGAACTTGGAATCGCTTCAACGGGACTGAATCCGTGCGTCAGAGGCAACAATTGTGTGTATAGCGGGCTATTTCTGCTGGTGATTGTCATGGCATGGTAACTTTGGTAACTTTGGAAGGTTCAACATGTTTCGGACGGCTGTAAGACTTCAGACATGTACCTGAAAGGCACGTGTCGATTCAGACATTCAACAACATGTCCTTGACTTCTTATATGCTCAATAACAGACTAGCAGTATGACCAGTTTTGACGAGATGCATGAAATTCAAAGTCTACTGTGAGAAAAACCGTGTGGATTTACAGTCGGGTATCTTACAGCTTTTCTTTTCATAGACGAGTCCAGCTTTTGTATGGGTTTTAAACGTGTTAGGAGAATACTTTGTAACATACCAAGTGTATACCTCCTTGAGAATTGGTTTCCATAAATCGGCAATCTTTCAATTGCATTATTCAAGGTTTTGTCCAGCATCAACATCGTTTGCCAGTGGGACACTGACATCATCGATAGAGTTGCGCCAAGTGGTGTGTACTATAGATTGGAAAATTATCTTTCAATTGTAAGACCTTTTGCAACTGCTAATGTGGATGTTTTTTTTTAAATGGATGAAAATGAGCCCACCCATAGGAATTTTGTTGCCAATCAGTACGATGCGATTGGAAAACCTGTTACGCCGGACATTTAGATTCAATATAGCAGACATAATGCTTATTGCAAACAAAAGGTCTTAGACCGAAAAAGCATTTCAGAAATACAAGATGAGTTTGTTCATGCGATAACAGTTGAATGGAGAAGAATTCCTTAAATGTGCCACAAACAGTGGATAAGAAGGGCACAGAGGCACTTTTGCTTTCTTGTATTCGTTCAAAATGATTACAAAAGTTCATGCAATCGATCACTTAGTTTATAGACAGGCAACAATGTTCTGTATCTAAAACAAGAGCTACTTGAGCAGCTGATTCTCTCCACAGGCGTTAATTTAATGTTATGAATAGATGAGAATTTACGCGTTTGTAAGTGTCTTTCCACCTTTGTTTTTGCTAAAAGAATTATAAGACACATGCTTAAATATTTCTGCAAATAAAAAATCATGATCAAATAAAAAACATATAGATTGTATACGTTGTTCAAGAAGGGTAGTTTAACCCTATCAGTTTTATTTCGGGTAAAAGGACTACTGCACCTTATTTGAACATTTTGTTGCTAATCTGCAAGCCCGGTGACCACTTAGCCCTTTCCACTAAGAAAGAGCAAATCATGGCCATCGGACTCGTAGTCACAAGTCGGTCTTCGTCAATGAAAATAATTCTAGATAACTTCACTTATGGAGTACCAAAGATAACTCACATACAATACATATTTTTCGCCTGATCTTAATTTATTTTTGTAGACTGATAAAGGGTCGTTGAATGAACATTCTAGTGAAACTTGGTTGATAGCCTAATTTGGTTCTGAGAAATTTTCTTTCAAAGTTTTCAATATATAACATATAGAGAAATGACCTCCGCCCATAAAAGACATATTTTTAATCTTATCAGAACTATTTTTGCACACCGATTAATGGTCACATAAGTATCATTCGATTGACATTTGGTTGCATTTGAATCACTCTGATCCTCGGAATATGATTTCAAACTTTCCACGATATAACATATAGAAAAATGACCTCTGCCACATGCTCTGCCAAAGAAGACACATTTTCTAACTGATCAAAACAAGTTTTTGTAGACTGAGAAATGGTCACTAAATGAACACTTTAGTGAATTCGGTTGATATCCATCGATTAGATTCTGTAAAGTCACTTATCGCCATATATGGAAATTAGCCACACCTATTAAAGCCTTGATTTTCATTGGATCAAATCCTTGAACAACATTAAATGAGGGTCACCCAAGGATAATTCCTGCAAAGATTGGTTAAAAAAATATCAGTAGTTTTAGAGGAAAAGATTTTTAAAGGAAAAGTTTACGACCAGATGCACATACACACGAATGGACAGACACACGACGGACACAGTGCCATGACAATATCCCTAGTGACCTTTGGCCAGTGGAGCTAATAAAGGATCCATATAAGACGTTTTAAAAATGTGTATCCTATATTTCACCATCTAAATCAACTTTCTACAAAGTTTGGTTGCCCAGCTTCCCTCCATCAATAGTGAATTTAGATTAGGTCCCGAGGTTACAAAACTTTTCTCATGCTCAATTTTCTCAAATTTCAAATTAAAATAAATGTATGAAAATAAAAGATAATATTAATAAGCTGTTATTAATAACATCTTATATATATCATCTTTTATATTTATTAATTTAAATGAGTAATGAAACAGAATTATGGCTTTAATCTCAAACTGAAATTTGAGAAAATTGAGCCTGAGCCTGAAAAAAGTTTTATAACCTCGGGCCTTGAACTTTAAATGTATTTTATCCTTTAACATGGTACAGAATGTGGATTCACGCCTCTAGGCTCTTTTGTTACTTACTACATGTACATGTATATGTAATGGGGATTAACAAATATAGGGGTTGGTATCCAAAAATGTACTAATTTTGTGAAAATCTTCAGTACATGCCTCAAATGGCGTAACTAAAGATTTATCAAGCTGTAGTAACGAAATTTGGGCAAACTATCATTATAATTTGTTTTTTCTTTTTTTACATTTCCGTAACAAAAACGATATTTTTTCAAAATTCCCATCTGAAACCCTGCCCTGCTTTCAGGATGAAAATGATAGGGAAGCGCTTTCGAAATGATAACTCGCTTTGCATGTATGTTCACGTGCAAAGTGGGGTATCATCTCAAAGTACCCATGAAACGCTCTTACATCCAGAACACAGGGCTGGCTCCAACTCTCAACAGAAAATTTTACAAAAACATTTTTGATTAGGAACATTCCTGCTACATGTGAGTTTGGTTTATTCTGGCCTACTGGTTTTGGAGAGAAAGATGTTTAAATAGCTGTTGACAACTCATGATGCCAAATCATGATCAAAAGGAAATCACTAATTTTCCATCTTTTTGTTCATTTTGGCTAGACTAGATCTTTCACAAAGCCCACAACCAGTACTTTGTCCCAATTCTTTAAACATTTTTGGACAAAATTCAATCAAGAACTTGACTCTTGACCTTTGTGGCTCAAAGTGATAGGGCATTTCCTAGGGTCATGGGCAAAGATTATATGAATTTTCAGGCATACTGTTTTTCTCTTAATAATCGCTCCCAGGAGCTATACATAATATGGTCAGGGAGCTTTTATTTAGTATACATTTTCTGATTTAAAAAAATTGTTAAAATTGATGTCTTTTATGCCCTTTCCCCTTTTATTTGAGGTGAATTTCTTCTAAACAACATATAAATTGTTTAGAGGAAATTCATCTCAAATTAGAGAAGAAGTCTCAAAAAGCTCCTAACATTTAGGCAATAAAGCGGGTTTTTCTCAGTAAAATGTATGGGGTGCTACTATGAGTGAGGGAGCTATTATTAGAGGAAATATGGTACATGGTGAAACAAATATACCCCCTTTTCTTGAAGGAATGGGTTATAAATATTCCAAGACACACACAACAATGAAAATTCACCGGTAGCTAATAGTGATGAACTCTCTTGAACATGATTATAAGCCCAAGAATACAACATGCGTTTTTCAGCCAACAAAGGACATTATATATACTGTACATGTAATAATGTAATAGGTATACCAATCAGAATCAAAATAAATACGTTGAAAGTGAATTCTGCGAGTTCTCTTAACCCTTATCCGGCTAAATCTGGAATATTACTACTTTGGCAGGATGTACTGACAAAAAACAGTGTGCACCTATTTTTTCCTTTTAAACCTTTGATATTTAAACAATTAATTTTGATTTTGATTTGAGCCTGAAAAAAGTTTTATAAACTCGGGCCCAGATGAAATCTAAAAAGCTGGACTTTATGGTATTTATTTACAAAGGCAATTACCTATGTGCTGAAAAAAAGCAAAAAATCCCATCCCTAAAGCCACTTTTTTCTTAGCATCATTGGTATGGCCATGATAATATTAGTTGCTTCATGATGACATAATCGTAACTAGGATTTTGAAATCTATACGCACTCAGAAGGCTACCAACATAATATACAGTTAAGAATATTGTGAAATTGACATGTTGAATGATTTGGAATTATTTTAGAACGAAATTGAATGAGTGTGTGGAGCAACTGTTGAGTGATTGCAAATTTTGTTCAACCTTAAAAAAAATTAGCAAATTATTAATTACCTCTCTTTAATAAAATATACATACTTTTCTGATTGTAAGTCTTCGTTGACCAATTAGACACTCGAAACTTCACACCAGCTAATAAAATCGAGGAATAAATAGATAAATTTGAATCTATTGTTGAAAGTCTTGAATGATCTTTGAATGTTTTCTTATAATTTTGGAGCATTTTTGACTGATCTGAGTGAGTGTTTGGAATGAATGAATGGAGCGCTGAGTGAATGATTAAGAATGATTTTGATCGTAATGAGTGTCAATTTCATGATGTTTTTAACTGTATAAAGGATAAAGGTGATGTGTGGACTCTGACAAAAGATGAATGTCCTCCATCCACTACCCTTTTCTATGATTTGAGCATTGGTAAATAAACAAATCATCGTAACTACAGCTTGAATAAGCTGTAGTTTTGATGTTATGATCATTCATCAACAACATTTTTTGAAAGAGGATTCATCTATTCTAAAAGGCACTTGCATAATGTGCATTATGGTAGTTACGCCCTTGCAATCAACCTAATTTCTATCACAGTTTAGGAACATGTTACATCTACGCGATGACATATGAAGATTGCCTGCTTAAGGTCGAAGGGGTTATGAAAATGCCAGAAATGTTGCATTTCTTTGCTCTTTCAGAACAGAGAGAGAATGTGACAACTTGAAATTCACTGGTCCCATTTTATCTATGTTCAACTCATCTAAAGTCTGTTTATAAACATACAATTATCGAGGTTTGACTATATATATATTCAAAACATAGAATGTTTCAGACGTAGTAGTACAGAGTATTGTTCATAATGATACAATGCAAAATATCAATGCTGAAATATTTTTCCCAGCTTCATTCAAATCAAACAAATCAGTTTTTGTTTACATCAGCTGATGTTAAATTTTGAAGCTTCCTGAAAGAGACCTAGATCTTTTTACAGAAAAGTAAGTAGATTTTTTAAGGGGAGGTTTTAAAAAATTGAAAATTTCATCCAATTCGGACATTATTAGACAAGTTGTATTACCTCTAAGTCTAGTCATTGTATGCATATTCAATTAAAGGTAGGTAATAAATATGGCTAATTTTGTTCATCTTGAACATCCTTAAATTTCATTCAAAACTCATCATACAAAATAATATAACTGTTAATTTTATAATGTTTCTAACAGTAAAACCCAATAAACAGTATACTGTACTCGTATATTAAGGATTTGTGATGTACTTTAACAATGTTCCCATTAGGAAACTCCGGTCAACATTGTCAAAGATCAGAGCTTTCAAAATTCTGTGGAACTATTACCGGCCCAATACCTTAAGGAGTTTACACAGTTTTGCAGTACCCACAATTTAAACCATTATGGCACTATATGGACTTACTATCTACATTTTCTATTTGACGGTTAAATTTTTGTCAAAACCTGTTATAAACAATATTTCATGATCCAAACTTGAATATGGTAATATGATGATTCTCAAAATAACAAATTTTTGTGCCTTTGAAATTATTAAGTTAAAAAAACATTTTTTGTGACATAAGGATAAATTGTTTGTAAAAAACAATTTATCCATATCTCACAAGTGTTGCTATAATTTGGGGTACTAACCTGTAGCTTTAACATTCTAATGCAAAATTCAAATTTAATTTATTTCAGTAACAAAAATTATCTCTTAACTGTTTGGAAAATTGATGGTTAACAAGAGATATCCCTTATCAACAAGTTAAAACAGTTTGATCCCAACATTAAAAAATTTATTGCACTATATCACTATCTGCAACACTTTCCCTTTGATTGTTCACTTTCTGTCAAAACTACTGTCGATCGTTCATGTTCCTTAACTAACGAATCACCACTTATAGGTAAACAATACTGGAAAATATATTCGAACACTTTAGTCACATTGTAGCCATTTTTACTGGAGGTCTCAAAATAGGGTTCACAGGGGAGCTTACTCAAGTCTATATGTTCATTTATCTCCCTTGAAAATGCAACAGCTTCATCCACGCTTATCTCCCTTTTATTTTGGTCTAGCATGTCCTGTTTACAGCCAACTACTACGCGCAGACAGTCTTCTTTAGCGTGTTCTAATAAAGGCAAGAAACGAACCCTGGAGATAAAATAAAGACATTCAATGAATGTTTTTTTAACCCTTGTCATGCTGAACCCCGAATATTCTTGCTTTGGTAGGCGGTATAGACAAAGATCATTCTGTACCTTCCCCTTTCAAGGCAGAGTTGTTCATTAGATTAATTTTCAAAAAGAGAAATTGCCCTACACCCTTGGATTTTAGGGCTTTCCGTACTTAGATATGAGTGCAATTTTGAAAGAGCATTTTAATTCAGCATGGTATGGGTTCACAGTCTACAATTCTCTAAAGAAGATGAGACTCAAAGTTTTATATCTGTCTAATAAGTTGTTTCCCTTAACTAGAGAATAGCTTGTAATATACCTGAAAACAATTTGCTGCTGAAAAGACATAAATCCCTCCTACAGTAGGGACGCTTAAACCTTAAGCAAAGCCCCTATGATCCTAAATATTGAGTCATTTGAACCCAATTTCTCTCAATCAGGGCCTGAATTTATAAAACTTTTTTTCATGTTCAGCTGAGAATTTTCTCAAATTTTGAATTCAAATACAGTCAAACCCGAGTTAGCAGCAACCTGTATTCAGCAAGCAACCTGTCTTAAGCAAGTGGCCACTGAGTTCCCAAATGAACAAATTGCACTTAAATTGACCTGTATTAAGCAAGCATCTGTCTTAAGCAAGCACTTTTTGAATGTCCCTTGGGTGCTTTTATCTAAAGTTGAAATTAAGGAAATTTCATGTTCAGAATCAGCAAAGTTTTAAAACCTTAGGTCCTGATTATATACAAAATCAACAAGAAATGTTTGTAAAACATTTATGCACCCCATAAAAGCAGGTCAGTAGCCTATTCTCTGTCAATCAACAAAGGGCAATAACTCACAAAATATGATGAGTAAGGTTATGGTTCTTATCTATCCACATGTGAAATTTCATGATTTTAGCTTGCATACTTTTTGAGATATGCTCCAGCCAAAAAATGGTCTACTGACAGACAGACTGACTGACCTACTGACCCACTCTTCTTTGAAGGGGGGGGGGGGGGCACAATAAACTACCTACCAGAGTGATTCAAATGTGTTGGCAGTGTTGAGGTCAAAAGCTAGAATAGCAGCCTGAGCATTTCTACAGTAGAAAGATGATAATCCAGTATATCTCTCATCACCAGCAGTGTCCTGTAAAAGAAATGAGTCTGTGCATAACATTTACATCAATTTGACAAGTGCATATAGGGCCATTACAGGACCAGCATTAACCAGCCTAGACAGGCACATAGTTAAATAAAAAGATAACCTGACTGTCTAGGGACATGTTAAGACCTTATCTATCTATAATGTGCAAAGTGAAGACTATGGTCAGACTGTGCAGATGCACAGGCTGGCCAGAGTCTTAACTTGGCACACATTTGGATTGTTGGAAATGTCACGCAAAGGCTCAAAAATACTTTCTTACAGAAATCAAAGCAAATTTAGCTTTTGCAGTTCACTCAATGAAAGATTAATTGATCTTACACTGAAACAACTGATTATCCTCTTTGTGACCCGTCAGGCAAAAAGACACCATCTTGGTAGTGCATAAAGTGACCATAAGCAGACTGCGTGGACACGCAGGCTGACTCAGGTAGAAAAATGACAATTGGATGATTTTCTGAATCTAGATAGATCAATAAACCTTTCTGTGAATTTTTTTAAAATGCTTTGAGAAACCTGACCTGGAACTTATAAATCTCTTTTTCAAATACCCTATTTCTCCTAATAAATGCTACTGGGCGCTATACAAGACCTGGTCTGACAGGGATCTTTTATTAAGTATGCATTTACTGATTAAAACAGTCATTAAACTTAAGTCTTTTTGTCCTTTTAATTTGAGGTAAATTTCCTCATATAAATGATCGTTTAGAGGAAATTCATATCAAATTAGAGAAGATGTCTCAACTAAGTTCTTAAAATTTAAGTATTTGAAGTGGGTTTTCTCAGTAAAACAAGATGTGTTTGTGAAACACGAATGTCCCCGGAACAGCTTTTTTTTTTAAGTTTGACCTTGACAGATGACCTTGACCTTGTCACATGACCTTGACTTTGGTACCAGCAGATGCGGATCATTGAGATCTATCATCATGCCAAATATGAGCCTTGTATGTCAAATACTTTTGGAGAAAAGGCAAAGGTTAAGTTTGGTTAAGTTTTCGGACAGACGGACGGACGGACGGACGGACGTACAGACGGACGGACAGACAGACGGACATGAGTAAAACAATATGCCCCCGATCTCTCGATACGGGGGCATAAAAATGTAGGGGTGCTACTTAAAGGGAGGACGCTATAATTAGGTCAAATACAGTATCTATATTATAGAGTTTGAAGATAGCCTTTTTTGGTTTGACGGGTCATATATATATTGCTCTGGATGTACTTAGAAACTTACCCATACAGCAACATTGTGAAACACATATTAATGCCCCTGCTAGGGCTTTTTGTATAACTTCGACCTTGACCTTGTCACATGACCTTGACCTTAAGGAGATTCCAGATAGTCTTTTTTGGTTTGACGGGTCATATATATATTGCTCTGGATGTGCTTAGCAACTTACCCACACAGCAACATTGTATGAACCCCACTGCTTCAGAAAGAAAGCTGCTCCAATAGTCTGAAATATAAAACATAACATATAACAACATAACATACTCTTTATTTGACCATCATATGACATATATGACGTATATCATATATACAGTATGGTAATTCACAAACAGAATGACATAGAATTAATTTGATAATGATTGAATCAAGAAAGTTTATTATAAAAATTGCAGATACTTTGATAGAGGCATGATAGATCCTTTTCTGTTCCTGGAAAGGAGCTAACTTGAATTTATTATCAATCTTTAGAAATCTTTATCTAGTTCGGGAAAGTCTCCAAAGGATAAGTCTGTGTTCTAAGGTAACACATCATTGGTCCGCAACAGAAAGTCATAGACAAGGTGTTTGGGAAACACAAATTTATGCCCCTGATAGGGCATTATTTTTTAAACTTTGACCTTGACAGATGATCTTGACCTTGACATATGACCTTGACCTTGGTATCTGAAAATGTGCATCATCGAGATCTATCTTCATATTAAATATGAGCAATTTGTATCTTGGATAGCCCTGAAGTACTTGGCAATGTTAAGTTATTTTAGTTAAGTTTTGCAGACAGACAGACAGACAGACGGACAATGGTAAAAAAATTTGCCCCCGATCTTTTGATGTGGTCAAAACATTTTACTACTGGATATATTGGGGACAAAAGTTGTATGACATCAACAAGAGGGCTATTATAGTTCTATTTTGTTCACCTTAGTCCCCTTGATCCATGGGATTTCACATAAACATTGAAAAATATCCACAAGGAGATATCAATGATTTGGGTGCAAAACAGCTATATCTCCCTGTGAAGGCAGTTCAATTGTTTCTCACTAAGCCACCTATATGTTGTATCTTACAAACATACCCTTGGAATTACTTTTGTATCTTAAATAACCATACCTTTGGGATTATTGTTGAAAGATTTCCTCTTTATTTTGTTTCCATATAAAAATCAATTGGACAAAATTAGACTGACGTGCCTGGCAGAGCCTAAAGTATGACCATAGAGCATGAGGTGAGCATATACTTGGCACAGGTCCTCTAGATTCTGATAATGCTACAAACTAAATATCAAAGTCAAATGTCTTACTTCTGGTTTCAGGGAAGATTTTTTCATGTGATTCCATTCTTTATCTATTTATTGTCAAAAGAAATGCTGGCAGGGATTGAAAGAAAGCGTGTTTCGATCTGTTAGAAAGAGTTTACCATTGCATTTTCATTTTTTTCTAAACCGAAATTCTGAAAGTAGGAAAAAATCAAGCGTTATTTATGAAATAATTTCATTTTTGCATTGATGTGTCCACGAATAATGTCTGATTGAGGAGGATTTATATGCAAAATATAATCCTGAGTTTTGCTTTGCATATAACTCCTCCCAAAACAGAATTTATTTGTGGACACCAACACAAAAATGAAATTATATCAATTATAACACAATAGAAATTCTGAAATAAGGGGTGGATTTTTTTACCCACTTTTGAGTGTAAAATAATATTAAACCATTTTTCTGGATGTAAAATTAATGATATTGACGTTGGGAGAATTTCACAAAAAGCAAAGCTTGTCATTTAGGGCTTGGTTTATGATGATATCAAAAAATCAACGTTGGCGCTAAAGATGGCGTTGCATAAAAAATGGGCAGATATATCTGTGAAAAGACATGACACTGAATTTCATTGAGAATAAAGTTGTATGTTATTCCTTCTTATTTCATATGCATGTTTTACGCCATCTTGTTATGATTATGAATAGTCAATGTGGTCATACTCACCGCTTCATGAGGAGAAAACTTGCCCTCCATATACCGTCCTATTAGTGAAGTTTTGCCAACATTGTAGTCCCCAAGTATGATAACTTTGGCATCACTGTAAAAAATAAGATGTGTTTGTGAAACACTAATGCAACCAAAACTTATTGTTTTAAAACTTATGACCTTTTCAGATGACCTTGAACTTGTCACATGACCTTTACCTTGGTTTCTGTAGGTGTGCATCATTGAAATCTATCATCATATTAAATATGAGCATTTTACTGAATAGCATTGACATTATTGGCAATGTTGGTGAAGTTTTGCAGTCAGACAGATGGGCAGATGGACAGACTGACAACAATAAAGCAATATGCCCCGACCTTTAACAGTGGATTACCTTTGGAAAACTGGGAGAAATTTCAATCTAATTCTTATTTATCCCCTTGCAACATTTTATGGTAGCTGTGATAACATGCCATTCTCTCTGATAGACTGATGGGGAGGTCAGCCAAACTAGTAAGTAAATTAATGCAAATGACCATAAATCACGAAAATCCTAGTCTGATCACTCAGCTGGGGGTACATGTATCCTGTAAGTTAAAAAAAACCCTTTACTTTCAGAGTTGAGGGTACACCATATAAATCTTATAAAAGTTATTCTATATATAAGTAGTTTACTGATTTATTAAGCCAAAAAGATCTACAACTGTTTTGCTGTAAAAAGCATCTAAACTGAGTTCAATAATGGAATTACCATAACTCAAAAAGTACACTAAGTAACTGTAAATGCACCTGTTACATAATTTGCTGTTAACAACCATTTTAGTTGCAATTGTAAGCCCCTCTAATTCTTGCGCCCCTCTAATTCTTCCAAGTTTTTGTATAGAATTGAAAAAAAATAGTTTCCTTAAATTAAAACTGTTAATCTAATTACTATATAAATAACAGGAGTCAGAATCAGTTGAATCACTGAAGAATCTTTTGAATTTTTTTAATATACACAATCATAAATACTTGGAGTTTCATGGCTGCCGAAAATTACGACTTCAGAATAACCTGTTTATTGATAAGCCACACAGTTTCTTCAATGGATAAATAAATTACAAGGCAATTAATGATTGGATTTATAACTGATAATCAGGCATGCAAACCTGATACTCTTTCATTCAAAACATTCACGTAATGGACATTATCTTTCTACTTTAATCAATTACTCTTTACGTGCTTGCACATCTGGCCTATAAACATGTATGTGAATTGATGCATTTCTACGTGCTTTACATACTGTAGTATGTAAATGGGCACCCTGGAAACCTATGTGAAAAGTGAAAAATATAAGGGAGAAAGTATTGCATGATTAAGTTACATGAGATAACATAACCCCCATCCCTTTTGATAGTCTGATTGGATGGGCTTGTCATTAAAAAAGAAAGAAGGATATATTATTGGCGTAATTCTGTGTAATTTGATTTCAAGCATAATTCGGTTTTTCTATGCACCAACATTACTGTAGCTTAATAAAGTCAGTGGAGGGCTTTAAAATATGGAAGTGGCTAGCCGTACGGGTCAGTACGTTTAGCCTACGAGACTAGCCGTACGGACCCGTACGGCTAGCCTGTCCAGTGAGGACTGGCTAGCCGTACGGGAGTTTTTCAACCTATCAGAATACAGAACGGGAATGAATAAAAATGTTATGTTACTTCGATATTTTTACGTCCTGTCTGTATGTGGCTTATAAGTATATAAAATATGTTCAGTGCAAAAGTTTAAGTCTATTACCGGACGACAAAAGCGTAAATCAAGAAATTATTCGCTGGGCAATCAAATTGTCGCAATGTCGCATTGAACACGGACCCTAAGTCCCTGCATTGAATAATCCTTAAAATACAATCTTCTACAAAACTATTATTACCGGAGATTTACAATGTTATTATTTTTGTGGGAAAGGCTAGAGAGAAGGAAATTTAAATTTTCGTTGTTGTTGGAATATTATAAAAATTAATATTTTAAATGACTCTTTGTTTGTAGTTATAAATCGAAATATGACTGTTTTAATTGGCAAACTAAAGGTCTGAGCATATGTAAGTGTGAATTTCTTCAATTGAAATTGATGCGACAATCTTCAAACAAGGAAATATAAAGAATGCTTAAGTTTTTACCTTAATTTTTTCAGTGCCCGTCTCTACTGAATTTTTGCCTCCACGAATATTCTTTTTGTATCGGAAAACTTCCGTAACACGTTGAAATTATTCTGGGCACGTTAGCAGGTTATCGTCCGTTCTATAACATTTGGTGAAATAAGTAATACCTATTACAAGATCCCGACACGTCTGCACAATAGACAAGATTTTCAACAAAAATGACAAACCGGTATGTCTTATATTGAGGAAAAAAAAGGTATACATACGTTTTGTACTACTGCTACTGGCCTCTTATTAATAACAATTAATTGCCGATTGGGCTTTCAAAGTCATGAAATTATGTTTGTTTCATTCCAAAACGGTGTGAAAAACAAACTCGGGAAACGTGACATAAAATACAGTATTTAATTAGGTCGCTGATTGCAAAAGACTTCGGTAACAGACCATTTTATTGTCATAATTGTTAGTATAGGCAATTACTAGTGTTTTATGATTATCTTTCTTTTTCCTAACGTGTGACAAAAGATAAATAATTATTGAACTATCGATAGATGAACCCGCAGATGGTAAATAATCGGAAATCAAATACAGTATTCTGATTGGTTGAAAAACTCCCGTACGGCTAGCCTATCCAGTGAGGACTGGCTAGCCGTACGGGTCCGTGCGTTTAGCCTACAAGACTAGTCGTACGGACCCGTACGGCTAGCCACTTCCTTAAAATATAGTCCATGCATTGGTCTATCAAAAATAGCCACATCATTTTAACTTATTTTTTAAAAAAAATCCACCATTTAACGATATCAAATGTAATGGATATTCTTACTATTACACCTTGAATCTTAATCTAAGTCAGTAGCTTACAGAACCTTTCCGGTCTGCTAAGAATCCAAGTTAGATTTCTACTCACGCTTTTCTCCTACCGGCGTTGGCCATTGTCATGCAATTAAAAGAATAAAAAAGATCACGATCTGTAATTGGAAGCACGTGCTGTCGTATGACAGACGAGTAAAATGACTACAACATCAAAATCATAACACAATTCGTCATCCACCCATCCAACCGGAAACGTCAAGTACTTAATGGCTGGTGCCCAGCATGACAGATTGACATATGGCGGGAAATTTTAAATCAAAGGGTCGAAAGTTCACTCAAGACTTTAACCTCAGAACCTAGTTTTCTCTGATTAAATTACTATAAAAATTGTTTCTCTTTAAATGTAATACATATGAGTATTTCCTTCTTAAATTCTGTGTTAGAATTTGTTCAAACCAGACCTCTGAATGGGCCGCTACAGTCATGACTAGGTTTTCCGATGATGACAACACTGATATTTAGGGTCCTTGAACAAAAACTAGATAACAAAACAAAATATCTTTCAAGTCAACAACGAAGTTACATTCAAAAAAATGATTTCAAAACCAATTCAAATTTATCTTCAGTGCGGCGACATATCGGTGCCAAGGGGAAGCGCCGGGAGGCCGGATGCGGCGATGACACGACGCCGGGTATACCCGCAGACGGGCCGCTACGGAGTCAAGGATATCTGTAATAAATCTTGGATGAATTTTCAGGCTGTTGGTCC